>PVJH01022237.1:0-29633 GCA_004026705.1 Nesogale talazaci | reverse complement strand
CAGGGCAGTTCTGCTCTGTCCAGTAGACTTGCTATGAGTCATACCGACGGGACCGCTGTAGATTTGGGGTTTGGAGAAGGGAATATATTTCCTTTTTCAAAGCTCATTGATCCTTCTCTTTGTAAATCAGTGTCCATGATCCTCATATACTAACTCTGAGTCACAATTATACATTACATTTTATGTCTTATTTTAAAAAAGCATTGCCATCAAGATAATTCCGACTCACGGCCACCCTATAGTAATAGACTGTCAGCGGTTATGACTTATAAGCTTGCACTAAACATCCCTTTTCCTATTCTATAACACCCAATGAGTTTTTTAGCATATGTGCTGCCGAAGCAAGCATGGCACCCAGCTAGTTTATCTCAAATGATCAATCCCCAAATAATGTGGCCATAAATGTTTCCAGAACCATTTGAACTGTGGGTTTGTTCATTGTTCTATAGATGGTGGTTTGGGATGGCAATCTATCCTTTGCTAGATAAATAGGATATGTAATGTTGGCATTGAGACAGATAATGAAAAGGTGGAATGCGATTTTGAATTGAGTCTAAAGTGAAGAATCTTGGGATTCATCCCACTTCAGAGAGGTTTATTTTTTTCAATTTCAGAACAGATGAAAACATTAAGGCAGATCATGAGGGTGTTATAAACTATTATAATAATGAAGTTATTTCTATACCTGCCCCCTGTGTGTATATAGAATGTGTGTATAAAGAATGAAGATATTTTACCAGTTTATTTTTAGTGACAGAAAATAGGTGGCTGGGTTAGAATATGGGGGGCGGCGTCTCTCTCTCCCTGCCTCCAGTTGGTGCCAGCTGACAGCAATGCTAAAGAACCACGCAGAACTGCCCCCGTGGGTTTCCAAGACTGTCGTTCTGTGCTGGAACAGAAAGCCCATCTTCTGAATGGCCGACCTTGCAGTATGCAGCCCGACACCAGGGCCCCTCATGGAGGTGGGGGCGAGAAGAAAGAGAGCTAAGGGTTAGCTACAGTTTTAGTAAACCTTTTATACCCTTTTCACCCCTAATTTTATTTTTTTAGAACAAAACAAAAAAAATATAACTTATGGGAGAGGAACAGGAAGTTTTTATAGGTTAGGGTCTGAAGAAGGGGGCTACTATAGAGAAATGGGAGAAACAAGAAGAGGCTTCTTCATGTCTTGAAGAGATCTATAGGTTTTGAAGTAAGTGCTGAACGTACAGTCACATCTTAATGTTTTTCTTAAATAAGCTGATCTTAAAAATATTTTATCTTGTGCTATTGAATTCAACGCTACAACTAAGAACATAAATCTCAATTTAATTTTTCTTTATAGATTAGTGCTAACATCTTCCGGACTCTTCCTCCAAGTGATAATCCAGATTTTGATCCAGAAGAAGATGAACCTACGCTTGAGGCCTCTTGGCCTCACATACAAGTATGAATTATGTATTGATAGTTTATGTATTTATGGTGTTCTTTTGAAATCTTGGTTCTTAGATCCAGTATCTATTTAAAAACTTTACTCTTAAGCTTTTTTTTTCTTAATATAGCTTCTATTGGGGTCTAGATAGTTCTGAAATGTTTAGCTTTCTCTGACTCTTCTTTCTTTTTTTAAAAACTCGTTTTACTGGGGACTCATACAGTTCTTATAACTATCCATCCATCCATCCATCTATTGTGCAAGCACAATTGTACATATGTTGCCACCATCCTTTTCAAAACATGTTCTCTCTACTGGAGCCCATGGTTTCAGCTCATTTGTTTTCCCTCCCACCCACTTTTAGGTTTTCTTAATGCATTTTTTTTTTCTGCTCAAAATAGTTTTGAGGAGTCCTATGTGAACATGCATTATTCTTCTTAGGAAGAAAGAATTATTTCCTCTTGGAACTTCTTTTTTAAGATGGCATTATTTTGTTGAGTATTTCTGCTTTTGAAATCAACGTATCCATTAAAGAAAATTTAGACATCATCACTTTAAAAAGGACGCAGGAGATTGCAGCTGATCTCCTCTGACTTCACAAGGGGAAGGGTTCTTAAAGTCAACTTGGCTGAGGGCAGACATGCCACCACCCTCCACCCTTCTTGCCATTCCTCCCAAGCAATATCTGCTTCTCTTCTGGGTTTGGTAATTTATTGCACTGGCCACACAGAGCTCACAGGCAACACTCAGGATTAGCGGGTTAACAGGATTAGGAAAGTTAACAGGCTACATACAAATCAAGATCAGAAATGTTCAAGATATAGTTCTTTTGGTCAGAAATGCTTCTCAGCCACGCCCATGGCCACCTCTTCTCTGACCTCTCAGCTGTGCTGTGCCTTGACCCCTGCCCTGCTTAGAGAGATGTTGCAAAGCTCCCTTGGTGCTGCCAGTAAATGCCCAAAGGACAGTCCACTAAACTCTAGGCCTCATTAGGCAAACTGTTTTTCTATGGCCAGAAAACATTCTGTCATGTTCTGGCACATGGTTCTGCTCTCTCTGTTCCCCTGTTATTCCTCTGGTGTCCCAGCTCTGCCTCCTGAATCAAAGAAGTTCACAGGAGAATCTTGGCATGCAGAGTGTGGACTCCCTGCCTGGCAATTCTTTTTTTCTATCCCCAGTTTCTGCTTCTCACTTTCAACCTGAGGGATGGTAAATTGATCACAAAATTCCAACCCCAGACTATAAAGATTTACTTGTGTTTTCTTCTAGGAATATAATCTTGGTTTTTATATTTAGTACCCTGATCCATACACTTTGAGTCTATTTTTTGCATACAGTGAGAGTAGGGTTCAAATGAATTCTTTTGCATGATTTTGGAATATTTGTTAGAAGGACTGCCCTTCCTTGTTGAGGTTGCATAGTGGGTTACATTTTGCACTACTAACCACAAATCAGTACTGCTAACCAACTTGAATCCATCAGCCCACTCAGTGAGAGAAAGGTGAGACTCTCTGCTCCTGTAAAGATTTCCAGTCATGGAAACCCATACGGACAGTTCTCGTCTGGCCTGTAGGATCACTATGAGATAGAGAGTTTGGTTTGAACTTTTCATACTGAATTATTTCAGTATCATTGCTGAACCTCTTACTTTTTGCAATATTTAATCATTGAAGGATTGAGCAACTAAATGATATGATATGCAAGGTATATGCCAATAAAACTATTTTAGAAATAAATAATTATGAGTTACCAGCCTAGTTTTTTCAAGATTGTTTTGGCTATTCTGAATATGTTATATTTCCATTAGAACGTTTGAATCAGTTCTTCAATTTTTGCAGAATAGACAGCTGGGATTTTGATAAGGATTGTATTGAACCTGTAGTCTGATTTGGGAAGTGTGGCATTTTTATTCATATCCTGTCAGATTGTTGAACTTGTTAGCTCTAAGTCTTTAGTTGAATCCTTTGGATTTTCCATATACAGGTTCAGGTTATTTACAATTTTTTTTTTTTTTTTTACTATTTTCTTTCCAATCCAGGGCCTGTTTCTTTTTAAGAAAAGAAATTCGGGCTAGAACCTGCAGTGTGGTGTTGAAAAACAATGGTGGGAACAGACAGCCTCATCTGGTTCCTGATCTTAGGGAGAAGACGTTCACTTTTTAACAGTTAGCTTTTTTAATGGTTCTAATAGTGAGCATTTTGTAGATGCCATTTGTGTTCCCTCTTTGTCCTAGTTTGTGGAGATTATTGTCAAATGTTTATTTAATCTATGTAAATGATCGTGTGGGGTTTTTTGGTCCTGTATGGCAGTGTATTTATTACATTGATGGATTTTCAGATGTTGCATCAGCCCTCTGTACCTGGGATAAATCCCATGTGTTCATTTTTTGGTAATTCTTGTATATGTTTCTGACTTTGGTTCCCTGGTGTGCTGTTGAGAACTTGACCTCTATATCCATGAGGATCGTGGTCTGCAGATGATTTTCTTGGGATGCTGTTAGGTTTCACGGTCAGGTTAGTGCTTGCCCCATCGAGTGTGCTATAAAGTAAGTGTTCACTCTTTAATTATTGAAAGAGGAGTTTGTGAAGGATTGATAATCTTCTTTAAATGTTTTTATAGAATTCACTGGTGTTAGGTTTGTGTTTCTTTTGTGTGGGTGTTTTAAATTACTAATTCAATATCTTGTTATAGCCCTACTCAGTAATCTAATTCTTCTTGGGTCACTTATTGGTAGCTTGTGTCTTTCGAGGAATTTGTTCATATCCTATGAATTATTTCAATTTATGTACAGTTCATAGCATTCCCTCGTAGTCCTTTTTGTTTCTGTAAAGCTAGTAATGAGGCCTTCTTTGTATATGATTATATTGAGTTTTCCCTCTCTCTTTCATTGTCTGTGGAGATGAAAGTTTGTCAACTTTGAACTTTTCAAAGAACCAACTTTTAATTGGGTTGATCCTGTTGTTGCTTTTCTTCTTCTCTATAGTATTTGTTTCTACTCTATTCTGTGTCCGTTCCCTGTGGTCACCTTTGGGTTTAAGAAAATCCTGGCAATCTACTTCTGTAAAGCTTCCCTCTTACAGCCATAGACTTGATGCTGATTCATAGCAACGCTGTAAGACAGGGCAGAACTGCCCATGTGGGTTTCCAAGGCCATAACCCTTTATCAGTAGAAAGCCTCTTCTTGCTCCCTTTGAGTGGCTGGTGGTTTTGAACTGCTGCCCTTGAGGTTAACACCCCAACAAATGGATAACCCCACTCCACCAGGACTCCTCTCTCTAAGCCAAAAATTCCCAACAGGGCAGTTTACCTCCTAGGATCACTATGAGTCACAATGGATTGAGAGGCACAACCTCCACCACCTTAGTTTTAGTTTGTTTTTCTTGTTTCTGAAAGTGGAAAGCTAGGGTATTCATTTAAAATCTCTTTCGATCCAGGCTTTTACAGCAATAAATTTTCACTTGAACACTGTTTTAGCTATATCCCATAATACACGGATTTTTTTCTTTACAATTTGATTAACCACCCATACTATGGCATTTATCATTTTAATCATTTCAGAGTATACAATTCAATGATTAAGTGCACATTCACAATATTGCTCAACTTTCTACTCCAGAACTTTTTAATCACCTAAATGTTGGTCCTATCTTTTTTTTTTTAATGACTTTATTGGGGACTCTTAAAACTCTTAGAACATTCAATACATCATTTGTATCAAGCATATTTGTACACATGTTGCCATCTTCATTTCCAAATATTTTCTACTTGAGTCCTTGGTATAAGCTCCTCTTTCCCCCTCCTTTTTTTTTTTTTTAAATAAATCATTTTATTGAGGGCAGTCCTAACTTTTTAGAAGTACATTGTCAGATCATTCTTTTGAGGGCCTCTCTAGCTAGACTCAAACTCTTAACCTTCAAGTTAGCAGTAAAGGGCATGGACCGTTTGCACCTCCTCGCAGTTCCTGGCACTTGCTATAAGCCTAAATCAAATAAAGTGGGATCCTGTGATGAATGAAAGTTGATAAATTTTTAAGATTTATCGTTACTGTAGAATGCAGAATTAGGAAATCCAAAGTGTCAAAACTATTCTTGGTAACAAGCACACCAAGTTCATCCAAAATTCCTTGTCATACTTAGTTTAAAATTAGTGCTATTCTAAACAGTTGATAGGTCTGCTAGAGGAACAATAACTCCAGGAGAGACAGACTCCTTAGAGCAGTAAGCCAAACTAAATCCAAAGGATAGCCTTTGCTGAGAGCAAAGCTGCAGGCAGGAGAGGACAGGGAAGAAGGAAGCACAGGGAGGAAGTGGGGCGTTGAATCAATGTCAGGAAACACATTGTGTATGAGCTGTTGAATGGGAAACCAGCCTGCTTCAAAATGCTAGCCCAGAGCACAATAGAACATTTCAAAAAGAATATTCTGTTTTAATAATGCAATGATTTTAAAAGCACTTAATTCTCATTGACACGTGCTCTTGGAAATTAACAGTGGAAATTCATCAAGATAAAACAATATGTTTGTCACTTTTCTACTGATATGATTTGAAGTTTAATTTAAAATTCCTGACCAGCGATTCTTATTTTAGGAGAAAGGTTATATTCAAAATAATGATTTCGTTTTTCAAATATTGATATTTTTAAATGAGTTCTCTTAAACTCATGGTGACACAAGAAATTTTCATCCATCTATAACTTTCTCTTTAGTGTGCATAAAAAATATTTTAGCAACTAAAATTTGGTTTACCTTTTTTAAATTTGGCATTTAAATGTTCTAGGGACACCAACCCATTAAAAGCTAATCCACTTGCTTTGGGGTTGATTTCAACTCCCTGCTGACCCCATATATGTCAGAGTAGAACCTGCCCCAACAGGGTTTTCAATAGCCGTGAGTTTGGGGAAGGACTGCTAGGATTTTCTTTGAAGGTCCCTCTGGGTGGATGCTAACTGCCAGCCTTGCTAATGACTAGCTGAATGCTTAACCCTTTGTGCCAGCAAGGCACCTCCCAGGAACACACACGCACTGTCCATTGTCATCAAGTTGATTCTTACCATCAAACCTTATAGAGCAAAGTGAAACTGCCCCGTGGGGTTTCCCTATGAACAGACAGCATCATTATTTTCTTATGGAATGGCTGATAGATTTGAACCACAGATCTTGCAGATAGCAGTCCAGCACTTAACCTACTACTAAGTACTCAGCATAATGAGCTGACTTAATTTTGGTATACAAAGGCCCCAAACCAAACTCACTGCTGATGGGTTAATATTAACTCAGAGTGACCCTGTAGAACAGAGTAGAACTGCCCCTTTGACTTTCTGAGACTGTTAATTCTTTATGGGAGTAGAAAGCCTCTTCCTCCCCTTGCTGAGCAGCTGGTGGTTTTGAACTCTGACCTTGTGGTTAGCACCCCAACACATAACCACCATACTCCAGGACTCTTCCAAACTCACTTCCTTGAATGGACTCTGACGCATAGCAGCCCCACAGGCAAGGTAGAACAGCCCTAATAGGCTTCTGAGATTGACTGTTCACAGAAGTTCAGCCTAATCTTTTTCCTGGGAGTGACTGGTGGTCTCAAACTGCTCAACTTGTGGTTAGCATCCGAAAGCATCACCCACAATGCCACCAGGGCTCCTTTGGGGCACCAAACCCCAATCCAAACTCCCTGCTGTCCAGTCGAAGCCCACACATAGCAACCTTATAGGAAGACTGGAACGGCCCCTTTGAGTTTGTGAGGCTGTCACTGTATGGGGGGAAAGCCCTGCCACGAGGCCTCCGTTAGTATACAGTGCTACATTCTTTAATCATCTCGAGGTTTTTAGGGTGAAGTTATCAAAACTGGCCTGTAGAAGAGAATTGTAGCCCTAAAAAAGTTTACCTGATGAAAATGTCTTTTCCTGTTGTGAATGAACTTTGAATATGTCCACCTGGAGCTTTTTGTTTTGTCCAAAAAGTTGATTGTTTTAGCTTAACAGTTCCTCGGTGTTAGAAATTAATTTGATAGGGCCAAAAATATATTAAGCTGATTATTTCAAAACCTTAAAAATCTTTGTTGCATCTCTTTTCATGAATTCTAAAAATAGGCTCATTTGCTATTTACCATTTTTATCTCTTTTCATACTATATTAGGAATACTAATAAGCTATGAAATACTGTGATGAGACATAACAGAAAAAAGCAAAAGAAGGCCTATTTCAATACTAGAGGGTTGGCTGTGTCTTTTAATTTACTAATTATAGCATTCTCTGGTAATTATAAAGAAGCTGACAACCACGAGATTTTGAGCTCAGAGTGGCTCTGAGAGAGAAAGAGCTGGTGGTGTGCGTCCATAAAGATGCCAGCCTGCGCACCCCACCTGGAGAGTGGTGCTCTGTCACATGGGTCGCCATGAAGTTGATTTTCAAAATCAACGACCCCAGACAAGAACACAGCAACACTTCCTATGTAATAAATATAAGACCTTTTTCTTTCCTATGTATTAATTGCTTTTTTATCTCTTGGTTACAAATAGCATCTAAAATTTTAAGTACCCACATTTAGATATTCAGGGAATCTTGGGAACTTTGCTAGCCTGGAACATGAGCAGATTGTCTGCTATTTCCATATCTCTTATTAACCATATTTTTTTGTATAAGAAAGAGCTTAATATACAAGAGCAACAATTTTAATGACAAATGGATAATTAAAATTTAATTACTAGAACACGGACCTTTTATAGAACAACAGATAGTCTAGGGAATTGGAAGCTTTGGTGTATGATTTGAATAATTAGAAATTCAAACTAGGGACATTTTACAGTGGACACTTTTGCATTCAAATAGTTATTGGCCAAATATTGTATTTTAAATATTTGCATGTGCTGGGAATCTAAAATGATAGCAGTCATAGTGAGTGCACTGACATGATGGGCACAGAGTAAAAAGGGGTATCTTTCATGAGGATGAAAGCATTGTCAGTTCTTTGCCCTTTTCATTTAAATATTTATTTATTATTGATTATTCTTTTGAGTCTTAAAGTGCAGAGACGGGCCAGTAAAAGGCTAGGCTGATCATTTAAAAATATTCAAGGCTGATGGTTTGGATTTTAGTTCCGTATATGTTCATTTTCATATGAATTCTTTCCTTAGCTTTTTGTGTCAGTCATATTTTTTTCAGTACTTTAGTCATCCATGCTGTTCGCTGCTAAATTTACCTTTCCGTCATTGGATTATTCTAATATTCTCTACTTTATCTCTTGTTTCTAATATCCATTGCAATGCTCACACAGAACTCACAGACAAAATTTCTGAATAAAGGGTTTATTAAGGAAGTTATGCCAGTGAGAAATGCTCATAGTTGAGTTGTTTCTCAGGACAAATTACAAAATTTGCTAACAAATGCCCAAAGGGCATGCCCCTGTGTTAAAAATCTGAACCAGGGGCATTCAGCTTAAACTTTGTGGTTCAGCAAACCTGACTCCCTGAATGTAGTGCCCAGAGCCACCTCTCTCCAGTAAACCTCAGCCTTGAAGGCACTCAGCTTCACCTCTATAGATCAGCAAGTCCAATTTCCCCAATGAAGTGGGTTGGGAAGTCCACTCTGTTCCATGCTCTGTCTCCTGGCTCTGCTGCCCCTAGGCTGGTATAGTTGTCATTCTGGATTCAGGAACTTCACTGCACAGGCATCTGGGTTCCAAAGGACATGCTCTACCATGCTCTTGATGGTAATACGTTCCCTTCTCTGTTCTCAGAGAGCTCATTTTATATATAGCAGAATGCCACGCCGGGGGCTCCTGTTGGAAACTACTCACGGGGAGTCCTATCAGTGTCTAAGCTGCCTTGGCTAGAAGAGCCACATCAAATAATTCACTGCCCCTGCACTCATTTAGGATCTTTCTTGGTGAGCATAAGTAGGAGAGTCAGCCATGCATTGAACACACGCGAAGTTAGCCCACGTCATTAGTGAGCCGAATCCTTTTAGTGAAAATGTGTTTCCTGGGCTGAGCCCCGGTGGCGTAGTGGTTGTGCACGCTACTGCGGCCCACTGGGACCGAGGTTCAATTCCAGCAGTGGGGCTGGGCCTCCTACTCCCACCACCGGAGAGCAGTGATGCCCCCCGCCCCCCCCAAAAAAAAAAAAAGAAAATGTGTTTTCTTTTCAGCACTGATTCTTATTTGGCCAAATTACTTCTTCACATAAAACCTTTAAAATTCAGTGACTACATGAGACTCAATCTGTCAACCACTACGATTTTCATTTAGTAAGCTTTTATTCTGCTTCTACCGTATGCCAAACAATCTAAACCCAACTGAACTCACTGCCACCAAGATAGGGCAGAGTGGAACTGCCCCCGTGATTTCCAGGACTGTTGATGTTGACCGGAAGTTAGTCCCCTCTCTCTCTCAGGGAATAGCCGATGGTTTCCAACTGCCGACCCTGAGGATCACAGCCTCCTCTAACCTGAATAAGTCCTGAGAAATGAGTTCGATAAATAGCCACGTGCCGGATTGAAGTAAAATCTCTATGTCAGGTGTAATAATAAGTACAGAGCGGCGGGGGAAGCAGACGTAAGCTTGTAGAGAGTGATAGTGGGGCAAGGACTTCCCCTTTAGCGATGTCATGAAGGTCTTCCGCTCTGGAGGTTACTTGCGTTTCTCCTGTCACTGGTGGAGATGGCTCTGGAGTGGATTTGGATATCCTTTTATAAATGTCTCTTCGGTGGTTTGAGATTGTCTCTATAAAGTCAATTTCTGTTCATTTTGACTGATCGTTTATTATCACTGTGTCAGATGTAAATTGAAGCCCTGTGAGAAATAATATGTAGTATCTTTGACAGAAACAAGTTTCAACCTATGTATCAGGAGAATTCATTTTGATTTGGTGGTTGTGTCATGTAATTCTCCCAAAAGTCTTGATATTAATCTCCCATACATTATTCCCTGTGTGTCTGATGTGGATTTTAAGATGAAATATATAGGTTAATGCATGATACATTTGGCTCATTTAAATTGGTCCCCAGTAAATCTTAAGTTCCATCTAATGAGAGATCTGTATAAAGACGCTTGACTCCATGATTCCTTACCCACCAGCACCATCTTCTCAAGACAGACCTCTTTTCTTTGTATAAAAACCCCCCTCTTTCCTTCCAGCCAGTTCAAAACCCTTTCCAAGTGTCTACTACTCTCATAGTCTCTGAAGCATAATTTTTCTTCATCTACCATTATTTTTTTACTTTATTACTTTGTATGGTAAAATTGTACACAGCACTGTTTACCTGCACATATAATTCAGTAACATTGATTAAATTCCACTTGTACAGTCCTTCTCTCTGCTTCCTATATCCCAAACTATTCCTCCACTAACATTAACCTTTAACCATTGACATTAACTCACTG
This sequence comes from Nesogale talazaci, assembly GCA_004026705.1. Classification (NCBI taxonomy): domain Eukaryota; kingdom Metazoa; phylum Chordata; class Mammalia; order Afrosoricida; family Tenrecidae; genus Nesogale; species Nesogale talazaci. Next base: position 18,849 of record PVJH01022237.1, on the reverse strand, counting down.
ACCCATAAGCTTTTCTTTTTTATAGGATATATATCTGACTGAGTTTAGATGAACATTTATAACCACCACCATGACCCTACCCCCAAGCTACTTACCTAACCTTTTAAGTTACCCCAGTCAATTTGATCGGTGTTTTTTTTTTAAGTGCAATGTTAAAGGCAAGCATTCCTTACCAATTAAGTAAGCTAAACTATATTTGATCTAAAGATGTCTTCAAGGGGCAGTACTTTCAAGGAGTCATCCATTTTACTGGCTCCCGAAGGTCTGGATTTGATGAGAATTGGACATTTTGTTCTACGTTGTCTTTTTCCCTTTTGAAAGAGACTCTTTGATTAAAATGTTCAGTAGTGGGAGCCAGGCACCATCTAGTTTTGCTCTCCTGGCAGCTGTTCACATGGAGGTAATTATACATGCACATTCCAGTTCTTCCCTGGGCTTCTTGACTCCCCTCTTCCTCTCCAGCTCCAGCAGCATAGGTACCAGTTTATATATAGTTTTGGCTTTGTCTTGCCTCCAGGGCTGTGCAGTGCAGTGTATCTGCTCACACCACACATCACACCTGACATTCGACATGAAGATGGGCGCTAAGTCAGTTGTGCTGTCAGTACAGCATTGCAACCACAGGACTGTGCTAACATTTCTGAGCAGACTGATCCTTTATTAAAAACAAAATTGCTTTTTCACATAACCTTTTTCGCAGAGCAAAACGATTTATATTGTTAGCTATTTAAGAAAATTATCTGTGAATTGGACACTTCTTTTTGATGACTGGGGGAGGATAGTGTCTTAAATTCTAATAAGCATAAAAAGTTGGGTGATCTCAGACCAGCTCTGAATTGCTTCTTTTGTATGGATGGGCAAAGATGAAACAAAGTAAACTATTTTTTAAATCATTTTGTTGGGAGCTCATACAACTCATCGCAATCAATACATACATCTATTGTATGTAAAGCATATTTGTACATTTATTGCCATCATCATTCTCAAAACACTTCTTTCTACTTAAGCCCTTGGTATTAGCTTCTCGCCCTTCTCCTCCCTCCCCACAGCTCCTCCCTCATGAACCCTTGATATTTATAAATTATTATTATTTTGTCATAGCGTACACTGTCCGATGTCTCCCTTCACCCACTTCCGGTCTGTCCGTACCCCCAACTATTTGTTTTGTTTTGTTTTTCAAAGTAAGCTATTTATTCAGATCCCAAAATCATTGTTAGTCTTAGGGTATTTGTGAACCTTTTGGTTTAAAAAAAAGATGCTGTGTGTGGTGAATGGTGCTGTATGCCATAAGGCCTCTGGTTTAGTGTAGCAGCCCTTGTATGTGTGTGTATTTTGTTTGTTTTAGTCATGTTATCAGGAGCTCTTACAACAGCCCATCCATCCATTGTGTTTTAATTTTTATATACATTCCTGTACATCTTTTTCTGCGGTATCTAGTACAAGTGGCTACTTAAATGGCTACTTACTCCTTTTTTTAAATTTTTAGGGATGTTAATTGATGTGTTGCTTAATAACTAACAAAGGTGTATTTAAGGCTAAAATGCTGCTTTTAAAGAATTATTTAAGAACTTTTTGCAGCCCCCGGTATCTAACAAGAAAACTACATACAGTGCACCCCACTGTAATGCAGCAAAAAAAATTATTTTGCCTTTCTCCTTGAAAGATGTGTGTTACAAGTCAAACCAAATACCACTTTTAAATCTGATTCGTGGCAGCAAAGGGACATTTGCTATTGTTTTTACGACTCTGGTATTTCTTTAGTAGGAGATCTGCTGTGCCTGGAGGCTTATTTGTTGTGGAGCATAGCCATTCCTGCCCAAACCCCTAGTCATATAATTAGGCTCAAGATTCCCCAAGTGTGGCTAGAGCATGCTGGTTTTTGTATATTTATTATTATCTTAAATTATTATTATTTTGCAGAAATATTTGAAAAAAATTTAAAAGATTTGAATATTTTAAACTTGCTTTAAACTCTAAAGTTCATTGTTACTGGTACATGGCTCCTCACACCCTCATTTGCTCTTACCTAGAGGTTTCAGATTCTGGATTGAGTGCAGGCAGGTTAGTATCTCACGGCCTGTGCATGGTCAGTGGGTGCACTGTATGTAGTCTTCTTGTTAGATACCAGACGCTGCAAACGGTTCTTGGAAAACTGGAATCAGAAGATACACACAGTGGGATTTTACCACACATTTTTGTGCATCCCCTCTAGAATGCTATAGGCATCATCATTATTTTCTTGTCCCTATAGTTTAACATCTTTCCACAGATGGTGGAAAGTAAGAAATTCAAAAGTCTGCCAGCTTGGGAGACTGAATAGTGATTATACACATATTTATTCTTTAAAACTTAACCAGCCAATTACATTTTATGATGCTAGCCTCTGCAATCACAATTCTCTGTGTTTTAAATGTTGGGAGATGAGTTTGTGTACGAAGTTATCCCTTAGTGTAGAACTTTATAGGCACGGCCTTCTTTTTAACTGGACTCTTTCTCTCATAGTTGGTGTATGAATTCTTCTTGAGATTCCTGGAGAGCCCTGACTTCCAGCCTAGCATTGCGAAGCGATACATTGATCAGAAATTTGTACAACAGGTAAAGAATTCAGACATCTTAAGTTTCCTTATATCCTGTAAATTTGAATGTGAGATTTGAAAATAATTAACAATCTAACAAGGGGCCATGAGGGTTGGGGGGTGGGGGGAAGGAGAGAGGGGGGAAAAAGAGGAGCTGATCCCAAGGGCTCAATGGAAAGTAAAAGTCTAGAAGAGAACAATGGAGTGTATGTACGAATATGCCAGATACAATTGATGTTTTCATTGTAACAAGAGTTGTAAGAGCCCCAATAAAAGTATTGAAATAAGAGAAAGAAAAACTTTGTTAACTTGTGATCAGAGCAGTTTAGACTTTCAGAAATTTTGATTATTTCCATTGGCACATACCGATTCCCTTGCAAATTAGATAAAGGTGAAGTAGTTTGAGAATATAGGAGTAGTTTTTAATCAAGGGTAAACATAATGAAGTCATCAAAATGAAGTCTTAAATCTCATAGTTACCTTAGACAATAAAACAAGTCTTTCTGCGATACCTATTTAGAACATTTGGTATGATCAATTTATCCAAGCACAAGCTATTTTTAAAGCCCATCTCCAAACATATGTTTTAAGTGGGTACCAGTGAAATGATAGGCAGACAAGAAGGAAATGGAAGCCTTGTCAGGCGTTGGTGTTACTTGTTTTCCAGGCTCCTTCCCTTTCCTCTTTCCCACCTTAGGCATTCTGGTCACCTTGTTCCTTAAACCCACTCAACACACAGAAAATGGCATTGATAGTGAGAGGGTATCTGTAATTGCACAAGTTCTGAGTCCAGGATTAAAATCATCGCAAGGATCTCGCCACCAGCCATGTTTGTGTGTCCTCTGTGACAGAGATTCAACAAGTCTGAGTTTTCTAGATTTCAGTCATTTATAACTACTCCCAACCTCATCTCTAAAGTCTTCTGACAAATTGCTATAGCTGTCTTGATAAAGAAGACCTTAGAGAACCTCAAATAGCTCCTTCCCCCCTTGAAACAGCTCTTCATAAAGCAAGAAGTATCAAGAGTGTGTTAATATTATCAAGCATGTGGCAATCGTGAAGCAAAGTCAGATGGAATGGAATTTGGTTGTGTAGGTCCCAGAAACACATGTCCTCTGTAGCTCTTGTGTGAGATATATCAAGGAAGTCTGGACACGCCATCTTAAGTGGTGTTTCTGAGAAAAACAGGAGGAGGCAACAGTTGCCTGGTGCTTTCTCAGTCGGAGGTTGGTGTCCTGAGGTGGCCAGATGACTCCGTAGGCTTGAGGGGAGCAAGAAGAAAGCTGGTTGTGTAGGGCCCATTTTCCGCTTCCTCCTCCAAGTACCTGGCCTGTCTGAGAAGCCAGGGCCCCCTCATCACCTGGTTGTAGCAGCTTATATGACTGTGCTTTCACATCCTACCTCTAGAGGCCCTTCTTAGGATTTCACTGTAGATAATCAATAACAGTCATTCTCAGTTTCTCAGGTAATTCTCAGATAAATTCATACATCGTGAAATTATATGATTGGTAAAATTATATGATCGGCAAGTTTTTTTTTTAACACTTAGAAACAAGTTTTTAAAATGCTTATTGGGACTTTTGGGATTTCAAGAGAAGAAAATTTTATAACTCCAATTTGTGTTCAGTCATAAAATTGTAGAAGAAACTAAGATTCAGTGGGTGCTTTGATGTGGGTTTCGTTGTTGTGGCTGCTGCTTTGATGGCACCATGGTTTAATACCAGGCTGCTAACCCAAGGTCACCGCTTCAAAACCACCAGCGGTTCCTTAGGAGGATGGGGCCAGCTCACCCGTAAAGAGTGAGTCCTGGAAGGCCTGAAGAGCAGTTTCCCTCTGTCCTGCAGGGCCCCTGTGAGCCAGAATAAACTCAGTGACAGTGACTTTGGTTTGGCCCATTAATGTGACATCCCATCTTCCAAGTAAACCCAATTTTGAAACTTTAAAGCCACTTAGAATAATTTGGACTGAATCTTTCAAGTATAGTAACATAGTTTACACTCCATGCATGTTTTTGCTGATGCTTCATGCAGTCCTTAAACAACATAACAAATGGAGTATAAACTTTAACAAAGGTGATTGTTTGTGGCTGCCGCCGCCGCCACCTTCCATCGTCACAGAGTCTATGTCCATCCCAGGTGACCTGGTGTGTGCAGAGTAGAAGGACTTCCGGAGGCTTTCCAGCCTGTGACTTGAGCTAGCCACACAGGTCTGTTGGTGGCGTGGGCTCCAACTGCTAACCTCTCAGCCCATTTGCATAAATCATGACAGGTCATGACTAGAATCCCTGGATGAGATGAGGCGTAGCATATTGGGCTGCTAATAGAAAGGTTGAGAGGTCAACTCCACCCCAAGACGGTTCAGAAGACAGGCCTGATGGTCTCCTTCTGAACAGTCAGCTGTTGAAAACTATGAACACAGTGTGGGGTTGACACACACAGGGCTGCCAGGAGTCCAAACCAACGCCTGCTCAATCATAGCCACCCTTTAAAAAGGATCCACTCTGCTCAATGGCTTGGACGTGTACACAGAATTCAGAACAGAATAGAATTAAGAACTTCTGATGACGTTTCTTCGTTAGCAGTGCCCTAGTAAAGAACACAAGATTTGTTGATGTTATTATAGGTGTTTTTATTCTATAAATCTCACTGCCATCAAGTTGATTTCTGACCCACAGCAACCCTTTGGAGGGTTTCCGAGGCTATAAGTCTGTACAGAGGCACGAAAGCATCCTCTTTCTCCCAAAGAGCAGCTAGGAGGTTTGAGCCGCTGGCTTGCCGTCGCAGCCTGATGCTTTCTCAACAGCGGCACCAGGGTCACGTTTTATTCACTAAAGAGGTTCTATTTTCTCCTTGTACGACATCCTATGTTTCATTTAGCATACACATTACTGCTTTACTTTTCTTGACAGAAGAAATCTGTTTCTTTGCCATTTAAAAATGGAAGTTTGGGGCTGAGCCCCAGTGGAGTAGTGGTTGAGTGCGGGACTGCGGCCCATGGGCTTGGTAGTTCAAATCCAGCGGCAGCTCTCCAGGAGCAAGGCTGCGTAGGTCCTATGACCACCAGAGGGCAGTGATGCCCCCCCCCCCAAATAAATAAAATGGAAGTCTGAACTTTTGACTTTAATTTTTTTTGGGGGGGCGGGGGGGTGCATTACTGCCTCTGGTGGTCATAGGCGCTACCCAGTACCGCTCCTGAAAGTCACTGCTGGATTTGAACCTCCAAGACCACAGGCCACAGTCCCACATTCAACCACTTACGCTACTGGGGCTCAGCCCCAGACTTTAATTTTTTTAAAGGTCTCTTTATCCAAGCCTTGATGGAAGGGTAGGAGAGTGCTAAGGTGACCACTCTGAATGGTTCAGCATTTTGCAGCCCTTTGGCAAGCTGACGTTAAGCCAAAGTCAGTGTTATTTCACGGGTGGTTTTCACTCTGCTAATGTAGACAGACCGGCCACTGGGCGTCCAGATACCTGAAAACGGGTTTTGAGCTGTAGCAGAGTGACCCTTGTGACTAGAGATATGCGTGGGTGTGCATGCGCGGCACGCGCGTGAAAAATCACAAAAATAGCAACCACAGACCTGGATTTTATAAATCTTGTAAGTTGGAAATAAACATTTCCCAGGTGCATACTCTTAAGATTTCATTTTTTGATGGTTTGTGGTCGAAAGCTTAAGATTTTGGAGGAGGTTTGTACTTACTGTCAAAGCATGGACACTCTTACATTTTAACCCAAAAAGGCAAGACAAAAACAGATCACACTCTGTTGAAACGTGCGTGCTGTCTGCTGGTCGGCATCCCTTGTTTTGTTCCCTGAGATGAAAACCGTGAGAAGGCAAACTCCCCAAGCATTTCTTCGGTTTCCTTATTTCGTAGGGTCAGAATCCATCTGATGAGGCAGAAAGATTTCATGGATAATCCTAAAATCAGAGTTAGCATAAAGAGAAGTTTTAGCTCCGTTATTTTTTAAAAGTAATTTCTCAGATTTCTTTTAAAGCTCCTGGAGCTTTTCGATAGTGAAGACCCCAGAGAGCGTGACTTCCTGAAGACCGTCTTGCATCGAATTTATGGGAAATTTCTGGGCCTACGAGCATTCATCCGAAAGCAGATTAACAACATTTTCCTCAGGTAAGCAGGTCACACATAGCACGCGCCTGCTTTTTCCCTCTCCTGACTAAAAATGACAAGTTCAACAAAGGGCAAATTTAATGGCCTTTTGTAGCCTGATGTTAGACATCGCTTGATGGTATCTAACTTTTAGAAACATAACTTAGAACTCAACTATGTGGAAGACACTAATGAGGGCAGTTTTTAAGTAGATAATCTTTGGGTTAGTCATGTTTCAAGACTTGAGAGCAGGATTTAGTGATTTATTTCTTTGAATTTTGTGTTTGAAAATCTGGTTGTCTTCTGGAAATAGAATCAGCCCAGCCATTACAATTTGCATATTGTCACTCTAAAGCAGCAACCAAGTGGCCTTTAAGTGTTTTATTTTCAACTCCAAGTTACAGTTCATCATATAGCAAAGTGATCTTCAGTTTATTAGTTAACAGAAAATAAACTAACATTTGGCTAGGAATCAAGTTATCTTTTTATGGTATTGCATTTTTATGTTTCTAAAAGGAAAATTTCCTTTTATAAGAATATAGGTAGCGTAGTTAGATTTTCTTATCTATATCTGTAAAAATAATTTTCCTCTGATCACCCTTAGTGACATAGTGGTTATGCATTTGGCCGCTAACTCACAAGGCAGCAGTGTGAAACCACACTTTCTAAGAGAAAAAGATGAGACTTTCTACTCTCAGTAAAAATAGATTTCCTGGCCGAGCCCCGGTGGTGTAGTGGTTGTGCGCAGGACTGCGGCCCACTGGGATGGAGGTTCGATTCCAGCTCCATGGAGCAAAGGCTGGGCCTCCCACTCCCACCACCTGAGGGCAGTGATGCCACCAAAAAACAAAAAAATAGATTTCCTTTTAAATTGATCTATAACTACTTCATAACCAGTAGATTGCTTAAAAGTACTTGTATTTAGTTAAAGTTATATGAAGCCTGCCTTTTGACTATTATATACGTGTTTTCCTGTAAAGTAGTTGCTTGAAATTGGGAGATTTTACATCTACACTAAGGTTTCAAGTTTGTTTTGTTTATTGTAATTCAGTCTGGGAAAGGCTGGCGTTGTGGTGGTGAGACCTGAGGACTAGCTGGTGCACTCACTGGAGCGTGGTTCTCCAGTGCTCAGTCTGCCCACCCGAGCCACTTTAGCTGCTCAGCAAACGTGCCTGGTCCTGCTGTCATTTGAGCATCTGACCCCTGCTTCAAAGGGGATGCTAAACTTGAAGTTCAAATGAATTAGCAAGAAAAATGACTTAGTGTATGTATTACCCTTTTCCTCTTGGATTTTCCTATAGGAGCAGTTTTTCTATTTTGAAAAATATTTTTTTGGGAAAGCTCATCTTTCTTTTACATCATTAAATAAAATAGAATATTGCAAGGGAAACTATTCTGCTTGCTGGGTGAACAGCAGATTTTAATAAGCACACATGTAATTGAATAGGAGATAGACTTTCTTTTGTAAGATTGATTCGAGACAGAGTACCTAACAAAGTCCTGTAAGAAAACCTACAGAATGCCCATGTGCTTTCTTACACTGGTCCCTTGGATTGTTTTCTTTACCTTCCTGTCTCTCCTAGTTTATTTTTTGATGCTTGATTCATGTTATATTTGTCTTTATTTTAAATTAAGGTTTATATATGAAACAGAACATTTCAATGGTGTTGCTGAACTCCTTGAAATATTAGGAAGGTACGTCCAGTTTTGCTTTTTCCATGCTTTTTCAGAATTAATTAACTTTGTTTCACCATTAATATCTTAGCTGGAATTGGAGAAGTTATGTGTTTTTAGACTTAAATATGGGGCTGAGCCCCGGTGGCATAGTGATTGTGCGCGGGATTGTGGCCCACTGGGATGGAGGTTCGATTCCAGCTCCACGGAGCCAAGGCTGGGCCTCCTACTCCCACCACCTGACGGCAGTGATGCCTTAAAAAAAAAATAATAATAATAATAGACTTAAATAAGGAGCACAAGGCATCGTTTCTCAGTTCTCCCTGGGACTCTCCAGTGGGTCAGCATATTAAGACACTGCCACAGAAAAACATCTATTCCAGAGCAACTGCCTGCTTTTGAAGCAGTGGCATGTTTTATGCCTGAGCTTGCCAAACTGCCAGGCTGCCACAGAAATTTATAGAATCTGATTGGGAAGAGATAAAATAAGCGGTCCGTGAATCTTTGATGAATTTACAAGAATTCTTATTCAGATGTTGATAGACCATTCCTAATCCATCTGTTCTTTTTAAAAAAAATCCAACGTCTGGTCTCATTTACATGACTATTTTGCCTGTGTTATTCACTAGATAGCAGTAGTAACTGCAGAGTCTTACCCCTCCTTCTTACTAGTTAGAAGGAAAACTGTTGGTGCTGTGGGTTAGGCCTTGGGCTCCTAGTTCTCGGGTCAGTGGTTCAAACTCAACAGGCATTCTGTGGGAAGAGGCTAAGTCTCTGATCCCATAAAGATGTACAATCTTGGAAACACTGTCGTGCTGCTGCGCAGTGGTGGGCGTTGCTGTGGAGAGACAGTTCTGACCACAGTAGTTGCGATGCTGGTTCTCTGCGACTTCAGGAAAGAAAAGGGAAGGCAAGAAGCCATGGATTACACGACAGGCTTGAGAGTCTGGGAAGGCAGAAATTACCTGGTGGGTCAGCCATAATTTTCTTTTGCGTGATTGAATGACTAGAGGGCAGACGTCTTAGTATATTCTTTCTAAGTTACTCATAGATGAGGAAGCCATACAGCCAGGGTGGAAGCAAAGAACTATTGCTTAAATGCACTCATACATAAAGTAATTTTCAGGAAGAAAATCGTATCTACTTAACCCTTCCTTGCCTTTTTTCCCCCCTCTAGTATTATCAATGGCTTTGCATTGCCACTGAAAGCAGAACATAAACAGTTTCTAATGAAGGTTCTTATTCCTATGCATACTGCAAAAGGATTAGCTTTGTTTCATGCTCAGGTAAGTGTCAGAAAAAACTCAGAAGAAATGAATATTGTGGTTTCACACGGAGGGCTGGGGCAGAGGTAGAAGAGGGAGGGAAAAAATGAATATTGTTGTTTCAAAGACTAACACGTAAGGCAGAGAAATGGAGACATGCCGACAGTTTTAAGTAAAAGTAAGAGGTTTGTTTTGTAGATGACCAGAAGCACGTCTCATTGTACCATATTTTTAAAGTATAATGGCATTTGGTATTATTTTAAAAGGACACCTTCAATGTAGCTTTATAAAAGATAATATGAGATTCCATACTTTCTAGTCCACTTCCTATGTGATTTAATTAGCAAAATATGATTTTGAAGAAATCCCACATATCTGCAGAATGTCCTTCCAGGTCTGATAACGTAGTTGGAGAACATTGACCGCCTCTTGCCGGTCTTTATAAGTCCCATCTTTATTTGTCTTTGGGGCTTGGCATGAGAATGGCAACAGCAGTAAGTTGGACACTGCAGCATTGAAGCAAGCGTGCTTCTTCTTCCCTGTAAAGCATCACTAGTCAGGGACCCTCCAGAATGCCTTGGGACCAGCACGCGCACCACCGGAAAGCATGCAGCCTAACTGAAATGTCTGTGCCCAGCTTCTTTACAGTAACTCTGTCTTCAAAAGTCCCTGCTAGAAAAAGGTTAAAAAGTTACACAGTTGTAAACACATAGATTTGTTTTTATATATTGAAATAAGCTAGAATTCGGTTTCTGAAAATGAGGTAATCAGTTGTATTAGTTTGATTGTCTTGTTAATCCTGAGTGGGATTTCACTCAGTAACACTTAAAAATTGTCTTTTACATTTTAGCTAGCCTATTGTGTTGTCCAGTTCCTGGAGAAAGACACCACACTAACAGAACCAGTAAGTGTTCTATTTATGTGTATGTTTTGGTGTATTTTGTAGTTTTCTTTTTTCTCCTACCCCCCCGCCCCGTGTAGCTGTCCTGGTGGGAGTAGGAAGCCCAGCCTTGCTCCTGGAGAGCTGTTGCTGGCGTTGAACCGTATTGTAGTTTTCTTAATGGCTGAACAGGCTAACAAATAGTAGTGATGGACTTTCAGCAAGAACCAGGTAGATGAGGAAAGGTGAGGTTCATTAATCTGCATTCAAAGAATTGGATTGGGAGCTGTAACTAAACTAGCGGTTCATATTTACATATGGGCAATAGTTGAGATGATGATGGCATCAAATGCCCACAGTTTGAAGTTCTACATAGATTTGGTCATACTCGCTGATAATTTTTTAAAAATTCTATTCATTTTATAAACTTAAAAGATACTGTCAGGGTCCCAAAACTATTCCCTTGGATTCTCATTTTTTTAAAGGAGTAGGATTTACCCACTTATTCATTATACAACCACTTGGCAGGGGTTGAAAATAATTCCTTGCCTTTGGTGATTAAGATAGTCTTAAAATAAAAGTTGATCCCTATGTGAATCAGCAAAGCATTGAGTCATTTTAGTTTTTCGTTGTTGAAATCACATTGCTGCATGAGGGCATGTTGAGGAGTTTTGGAATTACTCTGCATAGTGTGTGTGGTAGTGATGAACAGGCATCTATACACGTGTAAGAATACATAGAATTATACAACAGAAACAGAGGGCAAATGTATCTAAATCTAAAAGATAATTTTAAAATAAGGCCTGTGTTGTCATGTCAAAGGATAAGTACAAATTGTAATCTGTTCTAGGTTGCCTTCCAAAAATATTTCAAGGGCTGAGCCCCGGTGGCGTAGTGGTTGTGTGCGGGACTGCGGCCCACTGGGACGGAGGTTCAATTCCAGCAGTGGGGCTGAGCCTCCTACTCCCACCACCGGAGAGCAGTGATGCCCCCCCCCCAAAAAAAAATAGTTCCAATTTAATTTTCCAACCTAGAATGTAATGATACCTAATTCCTTCTCCCAGTCCAATACTGAATCTTAAGTCTGTGAGATCTTTGCTAGTCTAATACGGTGAAATGTTACTACGCTAACAGGATTTGTATTTGTCATTATAGGGAGTGATTCATCCTTCGTATGTTCAGATGATCATATTTCTGTGCCCTTTGCTTGCTTTCTATTCTTTCCTTATTACAATCTTTGTTTTTTCCATTTGAAGGATTTTTCTTTAAAATTTTTTTCCCCAGTGATTTTATTGGGGGCTCTAACAGCTCTTATATTCAATACATCATTTGTATGACTCACATTTGTACACATGGTGCCATCTTCATTTCCAAATATTTTCTTTGGGGGGGGGGCATCACTGCCCTCTGGTGGTGGGAGTAGGAGGCCCAGCCTTTGCTCCTGTGGAGCCGCTTCTGGAATTGAACCTCCATCCCAGTGGGCCGCAGTCCCTCGCACAACCACTATGCCACCGGGCCTCAGTCCTCCAAATATTTTCTGCTTGAGCCCTTTTTTTTTTTAAGTTTTTTAATATAGTGTTTTTAGTCTTGCCTTTGAGAATATATATAATTTATATTAATATTATTAATCTCTCTGGCTTCTATTCTTGATGTCATGCTAAGGAAAGCCTTTCTATTCCCTGAGATTATGGAGATATTTTCTGGTGTTTTATAAAGTTACTTTTTAACTTCAAAGTCTTTGTTCCCTTGTAGCAATGCCTTTGGACTGCTGTAGCAAGCCCCACACCTTGTGGCTTCATAGCAACCCAGACCTTTCTTCTCTTGCAGTCAAAGTCCTCACTGGACAGGAGGCCAGGCTATGCAGGGAGAGCCTGCCCCTTCCCCTTCCAGCTCATGTGGCTCTCAATCCACCTCAGCTTGTGGCTGAGTTACTGTGCTGCTGCCCCCATGGCACATTGCCTCCCATGCTAGCTTTCCCTTCTGTCTCTCCTCTGTGCGTCCCTCATGTCACAGTGGATCTCCACCTTCCTCATGCTGTGGCCTTTTCATACAGTTCCTCAAGTTGTGGTGACCCATCCCCCACCATAACATTATTTCCATTGCTACTTCATCACTGTCATTTTGCTACTGTTATGAATCGGTCACCTATGAAAAGGTCATTCAACCCCCAAAGAGGTCGTGAACCACAGGTTGAGAACCTCTGCCTTATAAGGACATTTGTCATTGGCCCCACTCAACTAGCAAGGATGGGATTCTACCTCCTGAGCTTTAATTGAATGATATTTACAAAAAACCTCTTTTCAAATCAGCATCCCCTTCATGGTGATTACGACATAAGTGCATCTTTTTGGTGATCAACATTTAACCCACTCTGCTGTCAGAATCGATTTATGTGTATGACGTGGGTGAAGAACTATTAATTATTGCTGCACTACAAATTGCCACAATGAAATAACACACACATATGATCTCATAGTTGCTGTGCACCAGGAATCCAAGCACAGCTTCGCTGGCCCTGTGCCTCTGGGCTCTCCTAAGGCTGCTGTGACGTGCTGGCCAGGGCTCCGGTCTCACATAAAGGTTCAGGTGGGGAAGGATCGGCTTCCAAGTCCACATGCTTGTTGGCAGATGCAGTTTCTGCAGCGCTATTGGAATAAGGCCCTGAGTGCCTAGCTGACTGCTGTCTAGAGGCCGCCCTCGGTTCCTTGTCCACGTGGGCCTCTCCAATATCATAGTTGCTTTCTCAAAGCATGAAGCCCAGGAGGCAGTGGAGTCTGCTACCAAGTCAGGTGGAAGTCACCATCTCTGTGATCACTAGTGGAAATGGTAGTTGTTGACATTAGTCGTGCAAGTCCCATTCCATTCTTCCCCCTCTGTTCCTATTGGCTTAACTTTATAGATCTCTACAATGAATAAAAGAATTCCATTAGTATTTGATCAAACTTATGGATTAAGCAGTGGAGAACTAATGACTGCAGTATTACATTCTCTCATCTATTTGTAGTCTTTAATGATCTTCTCTGAAGTTTTACATTTCTTCATGTCTTAAGATTTTCTTGCAGGATTGCTCCCCTTCAGTGTTGTTCTCAATTCTAATTCAAATGTGTATTCAGTACTGGACCAGACAAATAAATCTGAAATAAACCTGAAAGACGGTCAGGGACATACTTTCCCAAACACCAGGCCCCCACGTGCTTGTCCAGCCTCTTTGTAAAACCATTACTTAAGGTGATGGTTGATGGTTACTGATAAAGTGCTTTACCTATCAAATATAAGTTGAACCATTCTGAGATCTGGGTTAAATAATAATTGGGCTTGTAACATTGTTGTAATGTACTTTTGATTCTTTGAACTTATTTTGTTTAATAGTTATGCTCAGCTAGATGCATTGCCCCATTTCTTATATTTTACTGTATTTTGTTTATCAAGGTGTCATTCTAGCTGTGAATTGGGAAACTTCCTTTTATCTGCTCCTTAACGTTTATGTCTAAAATAACCCTCCACCAAGTTGGTGGTGAGGATCTCACCAAGTTGTTTCATATTTGTACTTTTTACCATTACAGTTATTATGCTTACATGCTTAATTGCCCAGGTGTTGTTAGTCTTCCTGCATTAGAATGCAAGTGTCATGAAGTTGGGGCCTTCCTCTGTCTTGTCCCTACCCTCTAGAAGAGGGTCTAGTACGTAGTAGAACAATGCACTGCTCTCCCTGCTCAAAACCAGTGAGAATATGAAGCTGACAAGAAAGGTCTGGGTTTTCACGCTTCAGACTGTCAGTTTGAGTCCACCAGCTGCTGCTCTGGTAAAGCTCTGCAGCCTGCCAGCCCTGTGCTGCTCACTCAGAGACAGAGTCAGCCTGGAGGCAGTGCGGTATTTTTGTTTTTGTTGTTGTTATTGTTGTTAGAATGAATAATGATGTAATCACAACTATTGGAAATTTACAGTGTTTAATTCATCCTAATCTTTTCCCTTTTTTTGCAGGTCATTAGAGGATTGCTAAAATTTTGGCCAAAAACATGCAGTCAGAAAGAGGTGGGTTTTGTTCATGAAATGCACGTTTCAGTAGAAGTCTGGGGCGAAGCACTGTGACTGCAGCTGGCTGCACTGGCACTGTGTGTAGCCAGCTGGAGAGACTCAGAAATGAGCTGTGTTCCATCCACTTGCACAAGCCACCCAGACCCCGTGTGCCCACTCTGCCACCTGTAGATGAATCTTGCCATGTGTATGGTTTCTGTATTAGCATCACATATGTTGTCATTATGTCTCTTAAATGAAAATTTTTTTAACCTAGGTGATGTTTTTAGGAGAAATTGAAGAAATCTTAGATGTCATTGAACCAACACAGTTCAAAAAAATTGAAGAGCCGCTCTTTAAACAGATCTCCAAGTGCGTGTCCAGCTCTCACTTCCAGGTGCGGTGTCCTCCGGCTGTCCCTCATCCCCGGCTCACTGTGCTCGCCTCCTCCCTTCTGACGCTCCCAAATGTCTTTTCAGGTTGCAGAAAGGGCCTTGTACTTCTGGAATAATGAATATATTCTTAGTTTGATCGAGGAGAACATTGACAAAATTCTGCCAATTATGTTTGGCAGTTTGTACAAAATCTCCAAAGAACACTGGAATCAGTAAGTATCTTTTCAGTTGGTTGTGTTTCCATAGGTGTGGGGTAAGGTTTTTCTTGTTTGATTTTCTAAGTCATACGTGAAATCTGTAGACATTTGGAATGTATCCATAGGTGCACACCACCCGTTATTCTGCCCCATATTTTCTATAAGTACAGCTTGATGAATGTGTGTGTATGCTCTTTAATATGGCCCTGGCATCAAACTAAAACTGTAAGCTCCCCCTGAAGGTAGCACTCCCCTGGACATGCTTGCACTCAGTGTGTGGACGCACCCCAGGTGACACCACCCCATCTGTGGAGGCGGCACCAGCCAACGTGCGCCCAGGAGGTGGTGTACCCTCTGCTGACAGCGCCGCCCCCGTCTTCAGGCCAGGCAAGCAGCAGTAAGGATGCTTACACTCTCTGAGCTTGATAGACAGCATCCTTTTGTTTTGTTTTGTTTTGGCATCACTGCTCTCCGGTGGTGGGAGTAGGAGGCCCAGCCCCACGGCTGGAATTGAACCTCCCTCCCAGTGGGCCGCAGTCCTGCGCACACCCACGCCGCCACCGGGGCTCCGCCCTAGACAACATCCTTTTATTCCTGCTCTCTGCAAATTATTGTAGACTCATGAGGGCTTTTTGTTGTTGTCTTGTTTTTTGGAGTCTGATTGGTTTCACTTTTAAGACTATTATGGTTTTTAGAAAGCCTGGTGCAGAACTGACCATCACCACAGATTTAGCCGTCACCCCTGACTTAGTAGCCTTGAGCAAATGCTTGAATCTCCGTTTCATCTGCTGCAACGTGGATTCAGTGTGTCGGCCAGCACGCAGTCGGTTTCAGAGCGGCACACACAGCCCCGCTCTATGGGCAGCATGGGTAACCCAGCGCTGGCTCCCTCTTGTTGCAGGACCATTGTAGCCCTGGTGTACAATGTACTGAAAACGCTCATGGAGATGAATGGCAAGCTGTTTGATGACCTTACTAGCTCATACAAAGCTGAAAGACAAAGGTGGGTGAGATCTTGAAGTACTGTTACTGCATGGTAGGTAAGTCAAATGTAATTTGGGTTAACTAATACAATGTTTAAGGAGTATATTACATTAAGCATTACCACATTAAAGTCTCTAAACTCTCGAGTCATTCCCAAACTAGCCCCCAATATTTTTATTTGTTAAAGAGAAGTAGCAGCATCTATTGTTGATGGACTGTTACATAATTTACTTCCCTAAAGATTAAATGATAGGTGAATGTGGATTGAGAACCATCTATTTATCTCATTCAGAGCCTCAGACTTCATTGCAATATAAAATTACAATTTACTTTTTTTGTTTTGTTTTTTGTTTCTTTTTGGAGGGGAGGGGGGTGCCATCACTGCCTCTGGTGGTCGTGGGTGCTACCTAGTGCTGCTCCTGAGAGCCGCCGCTGGATTTGAACCGCCAAGCCCACGGGCCGCAGTCCCACACTCAACCACTGATGCCACCGGGGCTCAGTCCTACAATTTATTTTTGAACTTGATTTGTACACTTAGAAGGCTACCACAGTGGATCTTGTCCCCCCATGCCCCCCCCCCCCCAAACGCACACACACCCGACCAGCAGTTGGGGGTTACGCTGCAGATTTTAACACGGTAGCACTTTGGACTCAGCCTCATTCTCCTTGGAGTAGATGGAACTCCTAGGATGATGTGCTTCAGGCTCAGAGCCCAACATTTTACTCCTGGCAGTAAAACACACTTTAAGGAAAAGATAGTACACACCACGGTTTAGGAACTTGGCTTAGTGGTTATCTTTTTTGAGAATTTGCTATCACTTCCTTCTCATGTATGTATTTAAAACAGTAAAAGGTGAACAGTAGCTGTTGGACTTGAGCCTACGGACCATGTAAGACTAATAGCTACCACTTACTTTTAGTAATCACCTGTTTAGAAAAGCTGGTGCATTTTTGGTGACACCTATTGTGAGTGTCTGTGGTGAGCAGAAAAAGCACAGGGCAGCCAGGATTTCTTTCTGATCGCTGCTCTTCAGCAGGAAACAGCGGGGTACATGGATTGAAAACCAGCAAGCAATGGAAAGGATGAAAATATTCCTAGGTTATGACACTTGTAATTGAGCAGTCTTTATTCGCATGATAAAGGAAAATCAATTATTGCATAGCTGCATAAATCAGCACCTTTGTCCTCTAGAATCCTCTGTTAGCATTAGTGTACGTCCTTGTTTTACAAGTCATGCAGCCTTTCAGAATACAGTCACTGACTGCATGGTAGCCCTTCAGGCAGCGTCTGACCACAACTCCTGTAGAGCTTAGTGTCGTTCAAATGTAAGCGACATACATTGGTCTTAATAACAAGACTGCTACTTTGCAGCACACATCAAAACCTTATTACTACAACTGTATTATGTTACCAGTATCTTTGTGTATGCAAAGATCTCTTTCTGCATAGAAAAGTACAGTGTCCTAAGACCATGATTAGACTGACATTAGACACTGACTGTACTAACCTCTTCTAAGGTATACAGTAGGCTAAAAGGCAGACTGAGGGACGGATCTCGTTTATAATCACATCAGGTCCCATGGACCAGTTAGTCACAATTGTTTCCCTTAAATTAGAAGTTCACCAATTCAAGTAACCTATATTTTCACTTACTTATTTTGGAGATATTATATTCAAACTTTCAGGTTTTAATTTGACATGTGAGAGACAGAAGAGAGCAGGACATAACCTAATGAATGCCTAGTGATGTGGCTTCCAGGGCAGGGTCCTGCGGTGAGTGGACAGGGCCCTGAATGACCCCTGGGCCATGGGCTGCAGTTTGTTTGCCAGACTGACTGACTTCTCCTGCCACCCACTGAAGGAAAATGAGAGGGCAGAAGGAAGTGAGCACGCGGGCTGCACAGGCCTCATGATGACCACTGGGAGCCTGGCTGGGGCATTGGGCTTACACACCAAGTAGAATGACTCAGGTGGATGCCAGGGACAGTGTCCTCCAGGCAACGGCTAGATGTCTGTCACCTCTTCCTTGAGGTTCTGAGTTTTCTGATTACAAACATTTTTGTCTACAGAGAGAAAAAGAAGGAACTGGAACGTGAAGAATTATGGAAAAAGTTGGAAGAACTAAAGCTAAAGAAGGCTCTAGAAAAGCAGAACAGTGCTTACAATATGCACAGTATTCTGAGCAATACAAGTGCTGAATAAAACGGAGAACACCCACCACCTCTGTTGGATAGGTGCAGTTTTGTACACATTGTGGGAATATGTAAAAATTGCAAAACAAACCTCAACAGTATAATGAAAAGGCCAATTCCCCCCCCACCCCCGGCTACTGTAAATGAAAAAAATATATATGGACTAAACATAGCCCTGTGTTATATCATGGCCACAGGATATTGTAACCTTTGTCTAATCAGATTTATTGTGTCACTTCTGAAGTTTCACAGAAATGAATGAATTTTATCATCTATGACGTGAGTGAGATAATTATGGGAGTGGTGAGAATTATGACTTGAATTCTTTTGATTGTGTTGCACATAGATAGTAGTCTGCTCTGTATATTTTTCCCTTTTATAATGTGCTTTTCACATTGCTGCAGACCTTAGTGACAGTCTAGGAAAAAGACTTATTTCCTAAAATAAAACTAAGGTATATCCTTACCCTTCCTCCCCTCTCTCTCCCAGAAATATGACGGAGGGAATTACCTGAACTCTGGAATTTGAGCAGAAAACTTAAATTTCCAGGCTTTTTAAAGCACAAA
>PVJH01022236.1:10045-37034 GCA_004026705.1 Nesogale talazaci | reverse complement strand
CCTCTGCCCCTCCTTGGGAGAAAACCAGTGAGCCTGTCTGCTTCTTTAAAGATGGCATCTTGCTGAAACCTAAGCAATGAATTCTACTCTGTCCTATAAGGCCTGACGAGTCAGAGTACAGATTGGTTGGTTTTAAAACTATTGAACTGGGCTCATCTCTGGTGGTGTAAGTGGTTGAGTGCGGGACTGCGGCCCGCAGGCCTGGTGGTTCAAATTCAGCAGCGGCTCTAAGGAGCTGGGTCGCTCCCATGATCACTGAAGCCCAGAAAAAAACACTGTTGAACCAGGACAACTCCTACTTGCCTTTGAACGTTACCTAAATCGGCCCTCACTGAAACACTTAGGAGCTCTGGTGGTGCATGGGTACAAGTTAGCCGCTAACCACAAGTTCCACTTTGAAACCACCAGCTGCTCCTCAGGAGAAAGGCGAGGCTTCCCCTCCGTTCTCTGATTCCTCATGATGGCGAGGCTGTTCCATCCCTGACCTACCGTCAGCGAGCACTCACCAGAGACTTAATCCACATGTTCTTCCCCTCCACTTTTTTTTTTGTTTAAACGGAAACAACTTTAAAATGGGTCAGAAGAGTGTCCAAATGCCATTACATGTCAGTCTAACTACGCTTCCCATAATTGACTTCACAATGCTTTGATCACAAAGCTATTCACATCCCTCAACTATGAGCTGAGGGAATTCACTGGAGGCTTAATCCAGGTGTGGACCCTGCAGTGGATTTGAGGCTTCCACCGTCATTCATAGCTGCCTGCAAACCAGGTGTTCACAATTTGTTTGTTTGGGCATCACTGCCCTCTGGTGGTGGGAGTAGGAGGCCCGGCCTTTACTCCTGTGGAGCTGGAATTGAACCTCCATCCCAGTGGGCTGCAGTCCCACGCACAACCACTACACCACCGGGGCTCAGCCCTCAGGTGTTCACAATTTAAGCTCTGATACATTCCCTCCTTTGGACTTGGACTTTATATTTGCAATCCTTGGACCACATAGGCTGGTGTCCTTCTTCCATGTGGCCGTAGTCGGTGTCTCACTTAGACAGCTGCCTGCTTGAAGACAAGCCTTTCCAGGTGCCAGATCCCATCTGGTTTCATGCAGAAGGCATTGGACAGTGGATTATTGCAGACGCAGCGAGGCTACTATTTACTGCCTTATCCTTAAGGCGTCTTGCAGTCCTGGGGGTCGGCACTTTGAAATCACTAGCTGCTTCTGGGGAGCAAAATGGGACTTTCTGCTCTCATGAAGTCTCAGCCTCAGAGACTCACAAGGGCAGTTCTACCTTGTTCTACAGAGTCCCTGTGAATCGGCACCAACCCAGTGGCAGTGAGTGTGCTTCCGGTTTACGATCCCTTTTAAGTGTGTACTAGTTTGAATACTTTGTGCTTTCCGTGGAGGTTTTCATGTTTCACTTTGTTCTTGTTAGGTTTGGGTTTTTTTAAAGTGTTTTTCTGTGTATGAAATGTAGGCTAGGTAAATATAGAGACAATAGCTGGTATTCAGGGGTATGGCAGGGCTGAAGGGAGTTAACGATGAGAATAAGAATGAAGAGGGGGGGCTGAGCCCCGGTGGCGTAGTGGTTGTGCGCGGGACTACGGCCCACTGGGACGGAGGTTCAATTCCAGCAGTGGGGCTGGGCCTCCTACTCCCACCACCGGAGAGCAGTGATGCCCACCCCACCCCCCAAAAAAAAAAAGAATGAAGAGGGGGCTGAGCCCCGGTGGCATAGTGGTTGTGCGTGGGACTGCGGCCCACTTGGGTTGGAGGTTCAAATCCAGCAGCAAGCCTGGGCCTCCTACTCCCACCACTAGGTGGCAGTGATGCCCCCAAAACAAAACAAACAAAAAAAAGAATGAAAAAAATATTCTACAGGGCTGAGGTGGCGTCGTGGTTATGTGTGGGACTGCGGCCCACTGGGATGGAGGTTCGATTCCAGCTCCACAGAGCAAAGGCCTCCTACTCCCACCACCTGAGGGCAGTGATGCCCCCCACCACCAAAAAAAACCCCAGGAAAAACATATTCTAAAATGGATTGTGGTGACAATTGTACAACTCTTCTTGATGAGACTGAACTACTGAAGTGTATGATGTGCATTATATGCCAGTATAGCAGTTTTTAAAAGCGAGTCTCAGAAACTCACAGGGGCGGCCTGTGGACCTGTCCTGCAGGGTCTCAAGGAGTCAGAATGGACTCCAGGGCGGTCAGCTTTTGCTTCTGAAATGAAACAGTCGCCCCAAGCCCTGCTAGCAACACATTCTCCATCCAATCGCCTTCACTTGCTGCCTGTGCAAACTTTAAATCATGAAGGCCTCGGGCCGTTTCCTGGACTAAACCCAAGAACCACACTCTGTGCCGGCTCATCGCTGCCCCCTGGGGCAGGGTAGCACAGCCTGGAGACGGCCACTCCTTCTGGGAGGAGAGCCCCTCCTTTCTCCCAACCTTGCAGATCACAGCCAATGTATACCCGCACCACGGCTCTGCAGGACAGGGCGGCTGGATAGCAACCACAGGTCACTGAAGAGCAGGCCACACGGCTGTGTGAAACCCAGGGGCTGGCTATAATCTGTCAGGAAACAATCACGCATTTACAATCTTAGACGGACCTTTTTGGATCTAGTCTGACTTCATTTCCCAAAGGGGAAAGTGAGGCTTAGAAGCAGAGAAGTTCTGACAGCCGGCCTGCTAACCGGGGCCTCTCCCATCACTCTCTCCTAGACCAAGAGAGGGTGCACGAGGGGGAAGCAAGGTCTGTGCTAGGTCTGGAGGCAGCAGCCAGCTTTCCTCCTTCACCCATGGAGGCAAGGATGAATGTATCTTCCCACCAACATGTTGAAACTCACGGAAAATCTGAAGTAATAACAAATTCCAGTGTACTGCCTACTCTGAACGATTACCACCATACCACCATATATGCTTTATGTATGTATGCATACCACTTTCTTAACACTTGAAAGTACATTGCAGGCATAACATTCAGCTTAAAGTAATTCTTTCTACTACCACACTATCAATATGACTACTAATATCTAATATTTAATGCACCTCTTATGCCATTGACTTTCTGGGTTTTTTTTGGGGGGGGTATCACTGCCCTCTGGTGGTGGGAGTAGGAGACCCATCCTTGCTGCTGGATTTGAACCTCCTACCCAGTGGGCCACAGTCCCGCGCACAACCACTACGCCACCGGGACTCAGCCCTGCCATTGACTTTCTGAAGAGATCAAGTGAGGTGATGCAGAACATCTCGCAGTCGAGATTCATTAGATTGTTCCATGATGCTTTTTTTCTACCTTCCTTCCTGTAAATCGGAAGGTGGCTCCAAGGGCTTGATTAGGATTCTGGCAAGAATACCTGAGCGGGGAGGCTGTGCATCATATCAGATTGGCCCTGTACTAATGAAGTAAGTGTACTTGCCTGTTTAAGGGGATGAATGTGTTTCGAGCTCAAACATAAGGCACATTCTGGTGGCTCTTCACGTGAGCGCGTGCATTTTCACTGGCATGTAAGCCGGCTGAGGTGGAGTGAACAGACTTACATGCATTTCAGTCATTCTTTAAAAATAGTAAAAAAGAACCAGTCTAAGTGGATACATGCATAAAAAGAACCCTGCGGGATGTATTTGCGCGCCCAAGGAAGTCACGTCTGATGAGAGAGCCGTTGGAGGGTGTCAGAGGAAGAGCCTCCCTGGTCTCCATGATAGGGAGGAGCACTGATGACCATCTCTACCGTGGCTTTTACTTAGTTACTTCTCATTTATAGAATCAAGCATCGGACGTTTTCAAACTGTTCCCTAAAAGGACTGGGTGTTACAGATGCCTTAGGGAAATTTAGTTTCTTTTTTTCTCTCTTTTTGGAAATTTAGTTTAACTAAAACCTTTCTTTCAGCAAAGTAATACTTGAGCCCAGAAACTCAAGGACGTTGAGAGAAGAATTCCACCCTTTTCAACCACCAATTCCCCTCTGAAACCAATGTTTCCCACTTTTTCTGCCATCTTAGAGAGATGGAGAAAACGGTCTCTTTTAGAGTGAAAAGGATCTCCATGAGGCGGTGCTACACACTCACTGTTGGGTACGCTTACGCGTGTCTAGCCATCCCTTTGTTCGGGGCACACCACCTCATCACCAGTGTCCCTAAGACTCCCCAATGACTGTGGTTACGCCATGTTGTCGTTTGTAATATGCACAATAGCTTTACACCCAAGAAAAACTCATATACATACCTTCATTAAAAAATACTTTATTGCTAAAAAAAATGCTGTCACCTGAGTCTTCAGTGACTCGTGATCTTTTGGCGGCCGGAGGGTCTGGCTGTGACGTTGATGGCGTCCGATTGCTCAGGGAGGTGGTCACTGAAGGGCACCAGGGCTGTGGCAGTTTCTTCAAAGAGGCCCAAAATGAACTTTGCCAAGGTAATCGACTCCTCCTTTCGTGGAAGATTTCTCTGTAGCATGCGATGCTGTTTGACAGCATTTTACCCACAGTAGAACTTCACTCAAAATTGGAGTCCATCCTCTCAAACCCTGCTGCTGCCCTTTCAACCAAGTCTATGTAATACTCTAAGTCTTTTGCTGTCATTTCACCCATGTCCCCGGCAGCTTCACCAAGCGCAGGCCGCACCTCTGGATGCCGCTTTTTCTCATCCATGAGAAGCGACTCCTCGTCAGTTAAAGTTTTAGCACGCGTTTCATGAGACTCCAGCAACTCAGTCACATCTTCAGGCTCCACTTTCGATTCTAGTTCTCTCGCTCTTTGGACCACATCAGCAGTTACTGCCTCCCCAGATGGCTCGAACCCCTCGAAGTCATCCACGAGACTTGGAATCAACTTCTTCCAGACTCCTGTTCACATTGATACCTTGACCTCCTCCCAGGAATCCCGAACGTTCTCAATGGCATCCAGAATGGTGAATTCTTTTTTTTTTGTTTTGTTTTGTTTTGTGGGTATCACTGCTCTCCGGTGGTGGGAGTAGGAGGCCCAGCCCCACTGCTGGAATTGAACCTCCGTCCCAGTGGGCCGCAGTCCCGCGCACAACCACTATGCCACTGGGGCTCAGCCCCAGAATGGTGAATTCTTTTCAGAAGGTTTTCAATTTACTTTGCCCACATCCGTCAGAAGAATCACTTTCTATAGCAGCAAGAGCCTTACGAAACGTGTTTCTTAAATAGTAAGACTTGAAAGTTGAAATTACACCTCGATCCACAGGATGCGGAATGGATGTTGCCTGGCAGGCATGAAGACAACGTTAATCTCGTTGTACGCCTCCCTCAGAGCTTGCAGGTGACCTGGCCCATTGTCAAGGAGCAGTAATATTTTGAAGGGAATCTTCTTTTCTGAGCAGTAGGCCTCAAGAGTGGGTTTTAAATATTCTGTAAACCATGTGGTAAACGGAGGGGCTGTCATACAGGCGTTGCTGTTCCATTGATAGAGTACGGGTAGAGTAGATTTATCATAATTCTTAAGGGCCCTAGTATTTTCTGAATGGTAAATGAGCATTGGCTTCAACTGAAAGTCACCAGCTGCATTGGCTCCAAGTAAGAGAGTCAGTCAGTCCTTAGACGCTTGGAAGCCAGGCATTGACATCTCCTCTCTGTCTACGAAGGTCTGAGATGGCATCATCTTGCAATATAAGGCTGTCTGTCTACACTGAAAATCCGCTGTTGGGTGTAGCCACCATCACCAATGATCTTAGCTAGGTAGTCTAGATAACTGGCTGTGGCTTCTGCAACAGTACTTGCCGTTTCCTCACCTTGCACTTTTGTGTTACGGAAACCACTTCTTTCCTTAAAGCTCATGAACCAGCCCCAGCTAGCTTCAGACTTCTCTTCTGCAGCTTCTTTCCCTCACCCTGCCTTCATCGCCTTGAAGAGAGTCAGGGCCTTGCTCTGGATTAGGCTCTGACTTAAGGGAATGTTGTGGCTGGTTTGGTCTTCTCTCCATTCCACTAAACTCTTCTCCATATCCGCAATCAGGCTGTTGCGCTTCCTTATGATTCGAGTGTTCACTGGAGTGGCGCCTTTCTTTCTTTTTTTTTTTTTTTTGGCATCACTGCCCTGGTGGTGGGAGTAGGAGGCCCAGCCCCACTGCTGGAATTGAACCTCCATCCCAGTGGGCCGCAGTCCCGCGCACAACCACGACGCCACCGGGGCTCAGCCGGCGCTTCTCATTTCCTTCAAGAACTTCTCCTTTGCATTCACAACCTGACTCACAGTCTGGCGCAAGAGACCTAGCTTTCGGCCTATCTCGGCTTTCGACATGCCTGCCTCGCTAAGCTTAATCATGTCCAGCTTTTGCTTTAGAGTGAGCGATGTGCGCCTCTTCCTTCCACTAGAACACTTAGAGGCCATTGTAGACTTCTTCATTGGCATCAACACTTAAAACTGTCTGTCTCGGAAGAGGAAGGCCTGAAGAGAGGGCAAAGGGCAGTCCGAGCCCACATTTAAGTTCCCAATGTCATGGCGGCGCAGTTCCTGGTGCCACGAAACCAAAGCCCAAAAGATCACTGCTTGCAGCTCTCCATAACATACTCTAACGGTAAAAAACTTGTCAAGACTGAGAACATTACCAACCGGTGAGTGGCAGGCGAGCACATGCTTTTGGGGAAAAAAACGGCATCCCAAAGACTCGAGGCTAAGCTGCTGAAACCTTAGATTTTTTTGTTTTAATGCAGCCTGTGCGCAGCCCAGTGCAAGGGGCGAGAGGCACTCAGCGGCAAGCAACAGGAAAGCGACTTGCAGGCTGGGGCGCTCGTCCGGGGTCTCTCGGATCCACACTCGGGAGCCGGGCGGTTCGAGGTGCGAGTCCCCGGGGCTCGGGGCTGGGCGAGCCGACGCGAGGTGGGGAACGAGCCACCCTTGTGCCTTCCCCTCTCGGCCGGTTGGCAGGTCCGAGACTGCGAGGCAGCGCAGAGGCGGAGCTCCGCGGCCCCCGCCGCGGGGGGACCGGGAGGACGCGGCGCGCGGGCTCCGCCTTATGACGTCAGGAGCGCCGCGCACGCCTCGGCCGGCGCGACTCCCGCGGTGCCTTGCGGGCGCCGGGCTGGAGCGCGGGCTTCCGGCCAGGCACTTCTCTTCGGCCCGGGTGGGCTTCGCCGGTGACGGACAATGGCAGGAGGGAGACTGCGAGAACAGGACCTGCCGCTTGGGACGTTCGGCCCCCGTCTGCGCGCGAGACGCAACCGAGCGGGTCCCGGCGCGGACCGACCGCCTTCCGTCTGCACGAGGCATCCGCCAGAGGGGCAGCACGGCTTTGCCGTCCTTTCCGCATGTGGTGCCCGACACCCCCCCACCCCCCTGCGCCCCTGCGCATCCTCCCCGTCTCGATGGCCGAACTGTTAGAGGCCATGTTACAAAGCAAGTGTGGGCGAAAGTTGGTGCCCCAGAAGGCCCAAGGTCGAGGTCGTGGGTTGGACCTGGTAGAGAGAAAGCAGCCCAGGAAACCCTTACCAGTTTCGGGATGCGACTTCCTCCGACTCATCAAGGAATTTGAGGGTACACGCTTATGCAAATACTTCCCAGGCCTGTGCCCATGGCGGTGAGATGGGAACATTTCTCTAGAACTTTTTCACCATCTAGTCAAGATGTGTGGGCCGATTTGGAAATTGGCTCTTTTTTGGAGGGGGTGGGGGGGCCGGGACATCACTGCCCTCTGGTGGTGGGAGTAGGAGGCCCAGCCTTTGCTCTTGTGGAGCTGCTGCTGGAATTGAACCTCCATCCCAGTGGGCCGCAGTCCCGCGCACAACCACTACGCCACCGGGGCTCAGCCTGGAAATTGCCTCTTAATGTAAACTTGAAGTTTTAAATTATTGACATAATGTTTTTAAGATATTCAAGGTATACTCTCTAGCGGCTTCTGCCCAGCATAATTAATTTTTAGTGTCTATGGGAGAAAGATGTGGTCCTCTTTTTCTTTTTTAATGGCCCTCTGCTTTCATTGATAAAATTTACAGGTGTGCAAACGTGGTGAAGAACTACTCCCCTACCTAATGGCTGTGAGTTGGACTGGCAATGTGTAGTAGGTTTGCGGATCTCAAGGTGGTTTTAATTTGCATTTTCCACATGATTAATATTCCATCGTATGAATGGCACTATTTGTTTACTCAATCACCACTGAACATTTGAGTTGTTTCCTGCTATGGTGTGTTACAAATAAAACCAAACAACAACGAAAACAAAACTAGCTCACTGCCAGAGCACAGAAAGCAGAGTGGGTCTGCTCCTGCAGTTTCTGGGGCTGTAAGGTGGGCTGGACCTGCTCAATTTGAGTGGCAGCTCTGCTCAACCCACTCACTACACTAGTCAGGCTCTTCCTACAATTCCAATCTTTGTGTAGATAATGTGCCTTCATTTCTCTTGGCGAAATCTGGGAGTGGAATGGCTGCTTCAAAAGGGTTTTGTTTTTTTTTTTTTTTTGGGGAGGGGGCCATCACTGCTCTCTGGTGGTGGGAGTAGGAGGCCCAGCCCCACTGCTGGAATTGAATCTCCGTCCCAGTGGCCGCAGTCCTGCACACAACCACTACGCCACCGGGGCTCAGCCCAGGTTTTTTTTTTTTAAGAAACAACTATTTTCCAAAGTGATTATACAAATTTACATCTCTGCCAGAAGTATTCAAGAATGCTAATTGTGCTGCATCTTCATGGACACTATATGGTTAGCTTTTTAGGGGTTGTTTTTTTTTTGTGTGTGTGTGTGGGCATCACTGCCTCTAGTGGTCATGAATAAATCTACAGCCTTGGAAACATGGTGAAGAACTACTCCCCTCTCTAATGGGGTCAAGGTGTGAGTTGGATTGGCATTGGATAGTAAGTTTGCATATCTCATTGTGGTTTTAATTTGCATTTCCCACATGACTAATGATGTTGAACAGCTTTACAGGTGTTTTAACACTGGCTATATTTTAATCGTGGAGTTTTGAGAGAGCTAATGGGACTTGCAGATAAATCAGATAAAAAGTCAAGAATGACTTCAACTTCTTTTTTTTTTTTTGTGTGGCATCACTGCCCTCTGGTGAGAGTGGAAAGCCCAGCCTTGCTGCTGCAGGATTTGAACCGCCAAGCCAGTGGACTGCAGTCACGCACTCAACCACTACGCCACTGGGGCTCAGCCTTGACTTCAACTTCTTACCAGTTCATATTGTTAGGTATCCACAAGTTAGCCTCAACTCACAGTGAGCCTATGTAAAATAAAACACTACTACCAAGGGCTGAGCCCTGGTGGCGTAGTGATTGTGCGCGGGACTGTGGCCCACTGGGTTGGAGGTTCAATTCCAGCTCCCAGGAGCAAAGGCTGGGCCTCCTTCTCCCACCACCTGAGGGCAGTGATGCCTAAAAAAATAAAAATAAAAAACTACTACCAAGTCCTGCACCAGCCTCACAATTGTTATATTTGAACCCATTGGTACAGCCACTGTGTCAACCCACTTTGTTAAGGGTCTTCCTCTTTCTTAATACTATGTTACCAAGCATGTTGTCCTAGTCCATGTTATTTCTTGATAACATGTCCAAAGTATTTGAGACAATGTCTTATCTTCTTCTAAGGGTCATTCTGGCTGTATGTCCTCTAAGACTGATTTATTTATTCTTTTGGCAGTCCATGGTACTTTTTTTTTCCCCCCATGGAACTTTCAATGTTCTTGGTCAACACTATAATTCAAATGCATCAATTTCCCATGCATATAAGGCAGCTGAATGTCATCATGGCTTACTTAGGTCAAGCACACCTCAGTCCCAAAGTGAAATCTTTGCTCCTCTGTACTTTGACAGTGTTTAACACCTGTGTAGGATTTGTCTTGTGTCCTTTGGCTCCTTAACTGCTGATTACGTGAACATTGATTGTGGATCCCAACAGAATGGAATCCTTGACAACTTGAATCTTTTCTCCGTTTATTATGATGTTGTTCAGTGTTCTGCTGACATATAATCCATGTTGAAGACTGTAGTCTTTGCTCTTCATTAGTCAGTGCTTCAAGATCCCTTGGCCTGTAGCAAGGTTGTATCATCTGCATATCACAGATTGGTAATGAGTCTCCAGTCCTGATGCCATGTTCTTCATATATTTCAGTTTATTGGATTATTTGCTCAACACACAGACTGGGAAAAGCTAAAACCCCGGCACAAGCTTTTCCTCATTTTAAACCATGCGGTTTCCTCTTGTTCTGTTTTGATTATTGCTTCTTGATTTCTGTACAGGTTCCTCCTGAGCACAATTTTTATTGTTATGAATGTTATCCATAGTTTGCTATGATCCACACAGCCGAATAATGCCTTTGATTAGTCAATAAAGCACAAGTAAGCATCTTTCTGGTGTTCTCTGCTTTCAACCAAGATCAAGCTGACATCAGCAGTGATATCCCTCGTGCCACATCCTCCTCTGTAACCAGCGCGAATTTTTGGCAGTTCTGTGTCTGTGTACTACTGCAATTGTTTTGAATTATCTTTAACCAAATTCATTATGCATATGCTATTAATGATATTGTGTGATTATGTCCACATTCTGTTGGGTCACATTTCTTTGTAATGGGGACAAATATGGAACTCTTTAAGTCGGTTGACCAGATATCTGTCTTCCAAATGTCTTGGAATGAGTGCTTCCAGGGCTTCATGAGCTTGTTGAAACATTTTCTTGGTATACCCTTAATTCCCTGAACCTTATGTTTTGTCAAGACCTCAGTACATGGGCTTACTTCTCCATTATCATCAGTTCTTGATCATATGCAACTTCCTGAAATAGTAAAACAGTGACTAATTCTCGGATACAGTGACTCAGTATATTCTTTTCATTTTCTGTTAATGCTTCTTGCATCACTCAATATTTTGGCCATAAACTCTCTCAATATTACAAGTTCAGTCTTGAATTTTTTTATTTCAGCTTGAGAGATGCTGAGCAAATTTTTTCCTTTTGATTTTCTGTAGAGTATCCTTTTGATCTGTAGAGTATCCCTTTGAAATATTATTTATTTATATTGCCTTTAAATTTTTCATTTCAGCTCTTCATCACTTCCTGTACTTGATTTAGTTTATCTACGTTCAAGACCAAGTTTGAATCTCTTCTGATATCCACTTCAGTCTTTCCTTTCTTGAGAATAACCAATTGCTTTATATATGATGTTCTTGATATCCCATGATGGTTTAAGTCTTTGATATTAGTGTTCTTGGTGTGAAACCTGTTCTTTAGTTGGTCACCAAATTCAGATGGGATATACTCAAAATTATAATTTGGCCCTTTGCACTTGTTTTCATTTTCTTGAGCTTCGACTTAAGCTGGTATATGAGGAACTGATGGTCTGTTTCACAGTTGGCCCCTGATCTTGTGTTGGCTGGTGATAGTGAGCTTCTCTATCTTCTTTTCCCACAGCTATAATCAATTTGGTCCCTGTGTGAGGGTCACATGGATATTTGCTGTTTATGTTCTTGGAAAAGGCATTTGCAACAAAGATATCATTGGTCTTCCAAAATTCTATTATGTGATTTCCAGCTTCATTTCTGTGACCAAGGCCATATATTCCAATTATTAATCCATCCTTTTTGTTTCCAACTTTGACATTCCAATCACCACTAATGATCAATGCATCTTGCTTGCACATTTGAACAATTTAAAACTGAAGAAGTTGGTAGAATTCTTCAATTTCTTCATCACTGAATTTAGTGGCTAGTGGTAAATATGAATAATAGTTGTAGGAACTGGTCTGCCTTCCCTGTAGGCATGTATTTAGTAGCCAATCACAGGATTGTCTTTCAAAAAGGATCTTGAAATGCTCTTTGGATGATTGTGGTAGTTACTTAATTTTATGTCAACTTGAAGTGTAGAGACAGAGTCTAGTCTGTCAATCAGGTTACAACTTGACGGTGCCTCTTTGTGGGCATCACCTCCTCATTTGGAGGGTCCTGGGAGGCTTCCTCTCTGCCTCCACCGTCCTGTTGAGAAGCTATGCGGAAACCTGCACAAGGTCTCAAGATGCATGCACCGCTATTGGACCCACAAGACTTTGCACCCCCGCCCCGTGATCTTCCTGCGTTCTCCATCATTGCATGTAGATGCATGAGTCTGAAGAGGGACTCTATGGACTAGTATCAGACTTAAGGACTAGAGTTACACTGGGCCTGGGATGTTTGTCTTGGTATGCACTTACTTCTTGATGTAAAGCTTTTCTCAACCACACAGGAGTTTGTTGCTTTAGTCAACCCGGTCTCACACAATGATGACTCTTGACAACATTCCCCTTGAATTCATCATTCCCAGTGTAGTAAGCTGTGTGATTGTCTGATTCACAATGGCTAATACCAGTCCATTTTAACTCACTGATGCGTAGGATATTTATCCATCTTTGTGTGCCCCATTTCATTTTTTGATGTCTTCCAGTCTTCTTCGATTCACACTTCATGATGTTTCTCTGCCTCTGAGGCATGCCCCACCAGCTGTGAGAGTCTCCAGAGCTCCGCTCCATCCAAACCTTGAAGGCCTTTCAAGAGGAAGCTCTTCCCCAGTGGTGTTTGAGTGCCTTCCCACGGGAGCCCATCAGCTTCTGGCACGATATTTGGCAGCATCCTGCTATGTGGAAGGTTCTCAGTGGCTCATCTTTCAGAATACCCTGTCTGTTATGTGTCTGGAAGCTTTGTTGAAACCTGTTCATGTAATGTGTTAGTCTGGGTAGGCTAGAGGAACAAATTTTATAGACATGCATGTGGATATAAGGAAAAGGTTTATATACAAGAGGAACAAGACATTGAGCCCAGTCCAGTTCAAAGTCATAAGTCCGATATTAACCCATATGCCCGAAATCAGTCTATAAAGTCTTCTTCTGACTCACGAAGTCACAAGTCATTGGGTGCAGAGTCCCAGTGCCGGCAGGGATCTCCACAGGGTTCCTCGCTTTCAGGGCTCAGGGTCCATCAATAGCAACTCATCATTGGCAGAGGTCTCCTTGTGGCCGCCCCAGTTTCAGAGGTCTGGCTCCATCAGGGCAAAGCCGTGTGGTCTCTCCTCCGGCTACTCCAGCTTCTCAAATGCTGCCATCTTGTCTTGTCCATGATTCATCGTCTCTGAGACTAACTCCTAACCACTGGGGAGAGAGCTTCTCATCTTCATGTGGGAAATATCGTGAGATTTCCCAGAAGTCTCAGGAGAAAGTCATGTCCACATAGAGGCCTCATTGGCTACTCAATGCCTATCTCAAGATGAACAGGCTAGACTCCACCCCTACATCTCAATCATAAAATTAACATAAGCAAATGACTGCCATACCTTTCTTTTTTCAGGGGGAGGGGGGGGATCACTTCTCTGCGGTGGTGGGAGTAGGAGGCCCAGCCCCACTGCTGGAATTGAACCTCCGTCCCAGTGGGCCGCAGTCCCGCGCACAACCACTACGCCACCGGGGCTCAGCCCTGACTGCCACACCTTTCAAGAGGAAGCTCTTCCCTAGTTGTGTTTGAGTGCCTTCCCACCTGAGCCCCTCAGCTTCTGACACTGTGTTTGACTGCATCCTGCTATGTATAAGGTTCTCAGTGGCTAATCTTTCAGAATACACAGTCTGTTCTTTATCTGGAAGCTTCGTTGAAGCCTGTTGATGGGTGACCATACTGGAATTTGAAATAAAATACGGAAGGTATAGCTTCAAACATTAGAACAACATGCAAGGACAGTCTGCCAGCCCCTAAGTACTTCCTCATCTTCCTGCTCCCTTCTTCCTGAGGAATGACTGTCTACCTTGGCTACCTTGCAAATTCCCAAATCACCCAGCTCTGGGGAGCCTTTAGTAACCCCTTACTGCTCGGACACCCATAGCTCCTGCAGTTTCTCTTCACCTTGATAGGGCTACCTTCTGCTTACTCCTTGTCTCCCCTGCTGGCTAGTGAGCTTGTGGAAAGTGAGGATCCTGGGATCTTCTCCATATGTGCAGGTCCTTGCTGCAGCCAACCTCA
Source organism: Nesogale talazaci (assembly GCA_004026705.1). Classification (NCBI taxonomy): domain Eukaryota; kingdom Metazoa; phylum Chordata; class Mammalia; order Afrosoricida; family Tenrecidae; genus Nesogale; species Nesogale talazaci. The sequence continues at coordinate 23,117 of PVJH01022236.1, read as the reverse complement.
ATCATCTTAGCATTTTTTTGTATTATTATTATTATTATTAAATAAATACTTTTATTGGGGGCTCATACATCTCTTAAACATTTTATTGTGGTTTGTACAGCTCATCACAATCCATACATCAATTGTGTCAAGCACATTTGTACATTTTTTGCCATCATTTTTTCTTAAACATAACTTTTTTTAATTAAAAATCATTTTATTAGGGGCTCGTACATCGTTTTTCCAATACATAAATATACTGTGGCAAGCGCCCTTGCACATCTGCTGCTGTCATCATTCTCCAAACATCCGCCCTTTCCCCCGAGCCCCTGGTATGGGCTCCTCCAACCCCTCTCCTCTTTCCCTGCATCATCATTCTTAAAACATTTGCTTTATACTTGAGCCCTTGGTATTAGCTCATTTTCCTCTCCCTCCCTGCTCTCTCCTCTTCCATGAACACTTGATAGTTTATAAATTAATATTATTTTGTTACATCTTACACTGTTCAACGTCTCCCATTTGCTCTTCCATCTCTTAATCACAATCCCGAAAGTGTCAAGCACTTTTGCATGAATGCTGCCATCATTTTTTTTAGGGGGGGGCATCACTGCCCTCTTGTGGGAATAGGAGGCCCAGCTTTGCTCCTGGAGAGCTGTTGCTGGATTTGAACCTCCAACCCAGTGGACTGCAGTCCTGCACACAACCACTACGCCATCGGGGCTCAGCCCCATCATCATTTTCAAAGCATTCTCTTCCCACTTCCCTCATAAATCCTTGATAAGTTATAATTTATTTTTTCCACATCTTACATCATCCTTGGTCACTCACTTTTCCGTTATTTGTCCTCCTGGTAGGGGGTTATAGATTGATCCTTGTGATTGGATTCCCCCTGTCTTCCCCCACCCTCTGCTAATTCTCTTGGTATCTCTACTCTCCTTGTTAGGCCCTGAAGGGTTTATCCTGGAGTCCCTGTGTTGTGGGCTCTTATCTGTAGCAGTGTGCATGCTCTGGTCTAATCCTATTTGTAAGGTAGAATTGAGGTCATGATAGTTGGGTGAAGGAAGCACCAAAAAACTAGAGGAAATTTGTGTGCTTCATTGGTGCTATACTGCATCTTGACTGGTGCATCTCTTCCTTGTGAGAGGATGTCCAATTGTCTACAAAGGGGCAGGATCTCCACTCCATGCCTCAACCCCCTTCACCTTGGTTATGGTTTTATTCTGGGTCTTAGATACCTGATCTCATCGACACCTCGTGGTGTCAAGTGGCTGCTGTGCTTTGTTGCTTTTCAACTGGATAGCTACTTGTTTATCTTCAAGACTTTAAGATTCCAGATGCTATCTCTTTTGATAGCCAGGCACCATTCAGTTTTCTTCACCACATTTGCTTATACACTCATTTTGTCTTCAGTGATCACGTAGGGAAGGTGAACATCACAGAATGCTGGATTATTAGGACAAGGTGTTCTTGTGTTGAGGCCCAATGTCCATCTGTAACCTTAATTCTTGACATATAAATAGAATGCATAATTCTATTCCCCTCTTGTGTTTTATATATATATATATATATATATATATATATATATACACACGCATATACATATATGCGTATCTGTAGGCCTCTGCAAATGTCCTTTGCCTCCTGGATCTTTCCTTTATTTCTTTTTTACTTTTCTCTTGACCCACCCTCATGTTCAGCCTTCATTCATGTTTAGTAAGTCTTTGCTGCTTTATTGCCCTTAGTTGAGCCCCTACGACCTTACTTCCATTGATTTTAGTTCACTTGTTGTTCCCTTGTCCCTGGGATGCAAACCAAATAAAACAGCAAAGTAAGTCAAAACCATCAAAACAATAACAGCATTATTATTAAATACTTTTATTGGGGGCTCTTTATCTCTTAATACAATTCATATATTCATCCATTGTGTCAAGCACATTTGTTCATTTGGTATGTTGCCATCATCACTGTAAAAGCATTTTCTTTCTACTTGAGTTCTTGGTATCAGCTCCTCATTTTCCTATCCTTCCCTTCTTCTCTCCCTCATGACTTGGCATGTTTTTACAAGCTCTTTTCCAAATTTCCATTTCAACATGTGGATACTTCGCAGTAAGCTACCAGCCCCGCTGTGTGGTCACGACCCATCCACCTTTGAAGTGGGGAACGAAATCAATAAAACAGGGGAACGAATCGTAGAGGGGTAAAGGTGAAAACTCAGAATGAGTGAACAGTTCTTCCTGTGTGCTGGTGTCTCCTCCAGTGACACTCAGCTGTAGTTTTTCTGATCTAAATATTTTGCCAGACCATTTCTTCAGCTCAAAGATAAGTCCTTTGAAGATAGTTATTCACATCATTTCAATCTGAGAAGCAGAAGAGGCCATTTTGTCATCTTGAATCAAGTCATTGAATTGCACTCCTATTGACTATTTGGTACCGTGTTTCCCCGAGAACAAGACCTACCCATAAAATAAGCCCAAGTAGGATTTCTGAGCTTTTGCGCAATATAAACCCTACTTTGAACATGGGCGTGGCTACACAGCGTATCTGCACGACCCATGCATTTCATCCCAGAGCGGTGACAAAGCTGAGCAGCCCTTCTCATCTGCCCCATGGTGACCTATCTGAAGACTCTTGATATTGCAGTAAACAAGCCATTCAAAGACCATTTGCACATGGGAATTAATGACTGCATTGAAAACAGACAAATCAGCATAGAAATTTTGTGAAGCCTAACCTGCTAGAGGTTGAGACATGGGTGAAGAATTCATGGGTTAAAATCACTGATTGGGGCTGAGCCCCAGTGGCGTAAGTGGTTGAATGCAGGCCTGCGGCCTGTGGGCTTGGCAGTTCAAATCCAGTGACGGCTCTCAGCAGCAGTGCTGGGTAGTTCCCATGATCACCAGAGGGCAGTGATGCCCCCCCCCCAAAAAAGAAAAAAAGTAGATTGTTGCACCGTACTTGAAAACAATAACACATCCTCTGAAAACAAGCTCTATGGTGTCTTGTTGAGGAAAAATATAAGACCCTGTCTTATTTTGGGGGACACACGGTAAGTCTTCCATTTCCAGCTCTGGTCCCTGCTTCCTCACTCCTGTACCCATTTTCCTGCCATGAATCCGTCCATGCTTTGTTCAGGGAGCTCAGGTATCTGGGAAATCATGCCTGTCTTCTTAACATTCCGGCCCCAATGTTAGCTTTTTAATATTTAGAAAACAAATATGTAAAACATTTTCCATGCATGCAGGCCAAGAGCCAAGTGTTCTGGTAGAAAACTAATGCTAAAAATATGAAACGTGGCTGTTCCTGCTCAAGAGAGCAATCTAATCATGGATGGAGGAAGAATGGAGGAGGACAAGGATAGGGAGGATGCTTGGTACAGCAGCGAGGCCTCCTGGCAGAATGGTCAAGGAACCAAAGGTATCACTTGACAAATACTTGTTATCAGTCGGTGTTTCTTTTGTCTCCCACCTGGTACTGGGCCTGAGCATTTAAAAGGACATTTGATTGATTGGGGTAATGATTGCATAATTTTTATTGATATGATAGAACTATTGAATTGTACAGGATGTAGATTATATGCCAATAAAACTGTAAAAAAAAAGTTCATGGAGTCATGATGAATGTGAACTCACCCTACAATGACATATACTTATAGTAAATATTTAATTCTTGTTTTGTTTTTTTGGCATCACTGCTCTCGGTGGTGGGAGTAGGAGGCCCAGCCCCACTGCTGGAATTGAACCTCCGTCCCAGTGGGCCGCAGTCCCACGCACAACCACTACGCCACCGGGGCTCAGCCCATAAATACTTAATTCTTAATAAGTTATTCTTTTTTTTTTTTTTTTAAAGGACATTTGACCCCTATCTTCTTTCCCAACAGGGCCAGACTGTGAGTCTAGAGGGCCAAGTGAACCTCCAGGGCCATTTCTGATTGATCAAAAGGCTGCAGCTTCCCTGTAGGATGAAGACATCCCTGTGGGATTGTCCTCAATGGGTTCTCAGTCTCATCGGCCCAGTGACCACTCCCAGATGTGGCTGCACCCAGGACGCTAGAAGTCCTGCTGATCTCCTGAAAACTGGAGAGGATCGACTTAGGGAAGCCACCAGAGCGACCTGCACACTGCTTCGACCACAGCTGCAGGTTCTGTGGACTCTACACCTCCTGCTTGCCTCTCGACCTCTCGGGTCCTGTCCACGCAGGAGTGTGTACTGTGAGCAAAAGGGCTTCCTGAACCCCAGAGGCCAACTGTGAGAGCAATGGAGAGCCCTGAGATAATAGTAGTACTTCTGTTGTTTATAAGAAGGCGTAAGTCCTAGTCACACGGCAGGTTCAGCATGGGGCTGCTGACAGAAAAGTTAATGGTTCAAACCCACTGGCTGCTCAGGGAAATAGATGAAGTAGTCTACTTTGTAGCCATCTCTAGCCTCCGTACAGGTCTGTGCTCTCTGTCCTGTAGAGTCACTATGAGTCAGTTGGCTAGCTGACAGTGGGTTACAGCTTATGATTGTAACTATTTTGGGTACAACTAACAGACCTAAAAACCCTTTGGCATGAATTATGTGAATTACAACATGACACGACAGAGTGGGACGGCTCCAGTTGTGGAAGCAGACAACCACGACCTCGTTCTCCCTGAACAGCTGGTGGGTGTGAACTGCCAGCCTTCCTGTGAGCAGCCAAGTGTTTACCCACGGTGCCACCAGTGCTTCTAGAAATAACATGCAAAAACAAGAAGAACCACACAAAGCCGTTACCATCTAGTCCATTCTGGTTCTATGTAGGGTTTCTGAAGCTGCCCATCTTTTTTGTTTGTTTTAATCATTTTAGTGGGCGCTCCTACAACTCATCACAATCCACCCATCCATCCATTGTATGCCAAGCACATTTGTACATTTGTTGCCATCGTCATTTTCAAGAAGCTGTGCATCTTCACATTCTCAGGCAGCTTCCTCTTCCCCCTCCCGCGGGTAGGTCTGAACAAGCATCATTGCAATTAGCAGGCCAACCAGTGCCCGCCTCCCGGCATCACCAGGGCCCCTCAGACGTGAGACAGTTCTTATTGTTTGCTTGCAGTGCTTCACCCACATTCACTTAGTTCATCCTGTTATCTCCCTCCAAAGTAGGTCCCAGTGTGGCCAGAAGGCACCGACTCTGGAGGCAGACAGTGTCAGTTTCAGTCCTACCACTTGGGGTGGAGGCTGTGTCCCAGGCTTCTCCATTCCCCAGTCCCCTTTCCCTCCGAGTTGTGAGGACGAAAGTGGTTCCTATGAGGGGGAGTCAACAGGTGTCCATGCACAATCCGGGAAATCTTGATGAAAGGAAAATAGTCCTTTGTGAAATTGTCGTTTCCCGACATGGCCTCCACCTTGCCCTTTGAAGGCCGTGTTTCCATCCCTCTACCCCTTCTCTGAAGAATCTGTTTATACCCTGTCACAACAGCAGCCTGGACACCAGGGAGGGACCCACATTGTGCTCCTTTTCAATGTTCCTTGCATTTGGGAACCAAAGACAAGTCTGAAGGAGAAAGATCATGGTGAGTGGGGTAGTTTTCAGTGGAAATTTTGGTAGGATAGCTCTCATGAGCTTCAAAGAATGGGCTGGTGCCTTGTTTTGATGAAAAACAAGTTCCTTGTCCTTTTTCTTACAAGTGCAGTTTCCTGTTTTCCAAAACGTCTTCCCAATAAGCCCTCATGATCATTCTGCGTCCTACGAGAAAATCTATCAAGACGAACCCCCTTCCGAATTCCATCAAACAGTCTGCATAACCTCCTGAGGCAATCTCTCTACCTTAATTTGTCCTGACTCAGCAGATCCCCTTGTTTTGATAGGAACCTTTTTGAAGATACCCTAAGGAAATGGAAAACCGAAACTCAAATCCATGGAGCCAATTCTGACTCATAGCGGCCCTATAGGATAGAGTAGAATTGTCCCTGTGGGTTTCCAACATGGAAACTCTTTACAGGAGTAGAAAACCTTGTCTTTCTCCCGAAGTGCGGCTGGCTGCCTGGTAATTTTCAACTGCCAACCTTGCCAGTAGCAGCCTAATGGGCAATGCCTAACCCTCTGCTACTAAGGCAAGCTCAGAGAACTTTATGCAGCCATCCTCTGATGGCAGAGACATGTTTGAATGCATTTTGCTTAGAATAAACCTGCGCATGTGTGAAACGGAACCCTGGGAGCAATACATTTTGAATTACTCTCATAAAGCACAGAGAGCAGTAGCTGGCACCGTTGAATACATTTCTCATGCATCCTCTTCTTACCGATGAGGGACAGGCACAGAAGAGTTAAGCAAGTTGTCTAATCATGTAGGAAGTAGCAGAGGGGAGACTCCACACCTAGGCAGACTGCTGCAGAGCCTACACTCCCTCAATATTATGCTCCCTTATCGAAGAGAGGGTGTCCACAGGAATTACTTTATGAGAAAATAGATAAGGGGATCTCTGAGTTAAGTGATATGGAAGCTTCCAGCACTTGGGATGTCTGTCTCTGTCTTCTACGGTGGTAAATGAAGTTTGGCAGTGGGAAACATGCAGTAGGTATCTTGTAACTGGCAATTTTAAAGGGAGAATATTTGCTAAGCCCCTTGGAATTTAAACCCTTGGTAGATTGAACTCAGCTCAACAGCCTTATCTTGGGCTATGGGGATACTTGCTACCATCCAGCTAACTCAGCGACCTACAGGACACAGTAGCAGTCCCCACCTTCCTTCCCACCCCTAGGGTTTCAAAGGTTGGAATTCTTTGAAAAAATTTTTATATTTAAAATTTTTTTGAGGTTGGAATTCTTTAGGGAAGAAGAAAACTTCTGTTTTCTCCACCAAAGCAGCTGGTGGGGTTGAACCATTGACCTTGCCTTTAGTAGGACAAGTTTCACCACCAGGCTTCCTGGGCGATGACCCTTCTGTCATTGAGTGGACACAGATCCATAGCAGCCCTGTGGAATTGAACAGAATTGTCCCTATGAGTTTTGCAGAATGTAGCACTTGTTGAGTAGCAGTCTTAACTTCCTGCCTCTTCCCCCAGCAACAGGTGGTCTTGAACTCCTGATTTTAAGATACCTCAAAGTAGCCCACAATGCCAAACGGGTTCCTTTCTGAGGGCATGGGTGAATTCAGAGTCCCTTTGGACCCTAATGAGCTCCAATCCAGAAAAGGAAACGCACGTCTACATTCTGCTGATCGTTGACAGCTGGCCCCAAGATAACCAGGAATTAAGTAGGTGGGAGAGGCAACAGCAGGGTATGGAGGAATGTTTTAGCCAGAAGGTAGGGTTGTGACTCCCAGAGCTGAGCTGGCTATCATGAGTCTGATTGTGGAGTAAGGAATTTACTCCTAGGGAGAATGGGGGGAGGGGGGGCGGGGGGGTAGGGGGGAGTCCCCAAAGCAAACCCCTTATAGGATTTCCAAAGATTCTTTTGAGAGCAGATGGCCTCATCTTATGCCCACGCAAAGGTTGGGGTGTTTTGAACCGCAGGCCAGGAGAAAGGGTCTTACATTCGCGAGAAGCAAGATCGGGCTTGCATTTTAGAAGCGTCACGTGGGCCGCCAGGACCCGAGCATGAACGAACCCTGGGAGTTTTGCACAGGCATTTTCCCATCCTCGCGCCTCTTTTCTCCGTCCTTGCTGTGGAGGTCCCTTGGGGCCGGTCTGGACCGACCCTTGACTAAAACCAGCCGCTAGCTGGTGGTCACAAATGCCCGCTCCTAAATTGCCACCGTAGCCCTGGTTATTCCCCGGCGCTGGAGCGCTGGGTCTCTTAGGGCTCTGTGCCGAGTCGGGCCCGCCCCTCCGGCCCCGTCCCGCCCTCTCGCCCCGCCCCAAGGATCCGCCCCGCCCCTAGGATCCGCCCCGCCCCCGCGCACGTCGGCCGCTTGCGCGCCCAGCCGGGAGGCGCCGACTCTCTTGGCGCGAGATAGGAAAGTGCTTCTGTGCGCGCCGGCTGCGGCTGCCGTCCCTGCGCGCGGGCGGCTGAACCTGCGCTCGCGCTGACCGAGCGGAGCGCGGTCCCGGGCCCGGAGCGGCCGAAGCAGCCCGTGGCCGGGCCCCGCCATCAGCCGGACCTCGGCTGGGGGCTCAGCCACCGAGCGGGCCGGTGCGGCGCGACCTGGGGGATGTCTCGGCGGACGCGCGGGTGAGCGAAGCTGGGCGGGCCGAGGGCCCTCGGCCCCACCATCCCCCTTCCACCTACACCCTGTTCCGCCGCCACCCGCACCCGGGTCCTTCCCACCTTCTCCTGGCTCCACCGCGCGGGGCCGGGGGAAGGGGCGCTTCCGCCGGGAATGCTGAGCCCTGCTGATCCCGAGGCTGGGGCGCGCGCAAAGCCAGGGGTCTCTTGGGGCCGCCAGCTCGGTCCCCCACCCCCACCCCCGGGCCTGCTGGGTGCCGGAGGCCGGCCGGGCGGGTCTCTCGGGGCCCGGGCCAGGCCCTGCGTGATGTCATTTTTGTCTCCCGCCTAATTGCGGGGTGGGGGTGGGCCGGCCGGTGTCAGCTGGCAGGACCTTCATTGGGCAGGAGGGCGACCCCCGGAGAGAGAAAGTGCCTCCCCAAGACTCCGCGAGCTGGAGGCCAAAGTTTGCCAGACACTTGTTCGAGCTGGAGTTTGGGCTCCCGATTCCCCGGGAAGCCTTTCCCCCCAACCTGCCCCCCCAACCCTCCACCCCGGGCTCAGAAGGGGCCTCTTTTGTCTCCCCACCCTGGGCTCCGAGCCCCAGCCTGGCGGCCCTCCGAGCCCTTTCTTTGTGCTCCATGCCGGGGGCGCTGGCAACTGGGCTTGAAGATGAGGCTCAGCGAGACCGAGGGCTTCCCCAGCCTGTTCATGACCAGCCCGCCCCTGCGACGGGGGCAGGACTCTGGGCTCCATCTTACTCGGTCCCCTGGGGCTAGCGTGGCAGTGGAGCCCGGGGCCAGGTCGGAGGGCTCCTGGGTCTGCTTCTCACCTGAGCGCGCGGGGCCTGAACTCCGGAGGCTCTGGGGGACAGTGCCAGCCTGCCCGCTGCCCTCTTTGGGGAAGGGCAGTCCAGATGAAAACCAAGCAGGCGTTTGCTTCCTGCGGCTGGGGCTGTGAACCTGTGAATTGCGCATGCCGGCCTTTGCGCGGTTCCTCTCAATGGGGAAACCGGCCTGAGTGTGGTGGCCCCCGGGACAGTGATGTTGGCCCGGGCTCTGTTCCTCAGGCTGGTTCCCCAGAGTCCCTTTTCCAGTCCCTGTGAGCCACGCTGACGTTGAATTGCATTGCTGACTGCCCCCAGGTGACCAATGAGAACTTGCGAGAGATGGAGCCTGTACCCTGGAACACCACCATGTCGGCCATTCGTTAGCCTCTCCCTTGCCCCAGTGCCCTGTTCTTGCTCAGCCTGTGACTCAGCCCTGCCCTGGAGCAGAGCCCAGCACGTGGAAGGAAGGGTGTACGGGATAGGCAGTGCTTGCTACGTTTAACGTGGCTTCTGCTTTCTCAGCTGGCATTTCCAGGTGAGAACTTGAAGGTGCAGAGTGAAGGAGGTTCTGGGACCTTGCTGTGGGGACTCAGTTTCCACACCTCTGAAATGGGAGTTGGCAAGCAGCATGTAATGGGTGATAAAAATGCCACCCCTTATCTCCCAGCTGTCAGAGACACCGAGATGCTGCCCCCACCTAACAGTATTGAGCCCCAGAAAGGATCCGCATAAAACTCATTCATGATGACTCCCTGGGGCAGGGTAGAACTGTCCCTGTGGGCTCCTGAGGCTGTCAGTCTCTGGTGCAGAAAACCTCGTCTTCCTCAAGAGGAGCGGCTAGTAGTTTCTAATAGCTAACCCTTATGGTTGGCAGCCCAAGTTATAATCCACTCTGCCACCAGGGAAGAACCATTTGCTGAGCTTCTGAGAGGCAGAGTTGGTGAGGCATCTGTGAGTCGTTGATTCCCCCCATGCATATTTATTTTTATTTGTGGCACACCTGCCTCGTCATTTATCTATCTGCTAGTCATTGATCTTCATGTTCAAGCAATCATCATGCTTCATCCCCCTTAAAAGAGGCTGTGTCTCCTAAACAATGAGTTGGTCTTAAAGCCAGTTTCAGGATCGGGCCCTGGAGATGGTGGAGGCTGGGGGACACACTGGGTTAGGCTTGGACCCAGTGGCTCCGTGGGCGACAGACTTGGTGATCCATATCTAGAAAGATTGTCGATGGGTGCCCTGGACCTCTACTCGCCAACCCCTGTGACAGGGAGCTGCCTCAGAAAGTCCCCAGGATGTACATTGGCCACAGCAGTCTCTCTCAGAGCGGCTGGTGGGTTTGAACCCTGGACCTTTTGGTTAGCATCCCAGTACTCAACTGGCACCGGGGCTCCTTCCTTGGCAGCCTAGGCCATCCCATGGAGCAGTACCCTCAAAGACAGTAGGTGCTGTGGGTGACAGCAACAAGAGCCCCCACCTCCACCCCCAAGAATGGAGTGGGAGTGACAGGGTGAGGCTGGTTCCACACCCTACACTGGGTGGTATCTCCGACTTCTAGAAAATTTACATTAATTAACATTTCTTTGCTACTTGGCCAAACCTAGGCTGGCTTTCCTCTAACCTGCGATTTCCTGAGCCTCTCCTTGGCTCTGGGGCAGAGGAGCCTACCTTGGAAGCTAGGATTTTCCCTGGGAAGCCCCCACTGGGTGATTCCAGGGAGACATGCCAAGATCTAGAGACAAAGTGTGTGTGGGGGGGAGGAGGGAGGGATCGCGAAGGAGTGTGCCTAAGGAGGGAAGCTTTCTTGGCACCCCAAGTCTCCCAGGTAGTGCAGGGAGGGGGTGCTTTTTCCCAGCCCACACAGTCCAACTGGGAGCCTCGAGCCTCCCTCCTGGAGGTGATCCTGCTGTGTGGAGTTGGGAGAAGCTTCCTAAGTATCCATGAACACCCGAGGTCCTCGAGGTGGAGAGAATGTGGGCTTCTGTTTAGCATCCATTAGCCCTGGTATTTGGGAGACTTTTTGAGCAACTTGCAGACCTGCCTGATGGAGAAGAGAATCCTCCAGATTCTGGGCTCTGATGGTCCCCCCAGTAAACTGCTGGGGCGCAGGCAAGGGTTAGAAGGAGAGGAGCAAGAAATGGAAGTGGTTATCAGAAAATGTATTCCGAGACTTGCCTTGCCTTTTTTTTTATTTTTTTTTAATTTTTTTTTAATTTTTTTTTTTTTAGGCATCACTGCCCTCAGGTGGTGGGAGTAGGAGGCCCAGCCTTTGCTCCTGGGAGCTGGAATTGAACCTCCATCCCAGTGGACTGCAGTCCCACGCACAGCCACTATGCCACCGGGGCTCAGCACTTGCCTTACCTTTGAAACACTACTCTTTCTTAAGCTTGGGTCGGAAGCCCAGGGCTTGCTTCACTTTCCCCAACCAGAGGAGTCCCAAGAGTCAAAGCCTAGCCTCCCAAGCCTTAAGCTTCACAGAATGCCTGCTAAGGAGAGAGGGGTGTTGGGGTGGTGTTGGGGTGTCTCATGACAGCGAGTAAGCTTTCATATTGTAAAAAATACCATGCGGAGGCAATCGTCATGGTGGTAAAATCTGATTCTGTCATACAGCTTTCGAAGTCACTGGGATTTATTAATCCCTTTAAAGCAGCTATAATCCCATTGAACGCAAAACTTTTAACAGAGGAGAGTGTATCACTTTTCATTTTCAAGAGTCAAGCTCGCCTTCCCAAGACTTCCCCACGCCTTGACTGGTTGTTCCCAGCCCCCAGTGCCTGTTTGTCTTGTACTGTTAGCATGTTCTCCCTGCAGAGAGGAACTGGAGGAGCCACACTGCCAGGACACAGACTCAGATGTGCCCGAGCCGAGGGACAGCAAGTGCAAGGTCAAGTGGACCCACGAGGAGGTGAGCGCTATAGGGGCTCCGGGAACAAGAACTGACCGTGGGCCTTCTGTCTGATGCCCCACCATCGGGAGGAAGAGGGTGAGGGTGTGAAGCAGTGTGGTGGGTTCCTGGACTCTCCTCCAGGATTCCAAACATTCTTGGGGACTCTCATTTCTGAGGCCCCGTCAGGGGAGTGGGGTCTGTGTCCCTCAGACCTCAGAGCCAGCAGCCATTGCCCTGTCTGTAGCGTTGTGGCAACTCCCCCTCTTCTGTTTTCTCTTTTAAATGCTTATGTCTGATCTTGTGCATCGATTCTGAACGACAGTATAGAAACATACAAAGCAAAAATACACAAAAGGATGCATTTGGTTGGATACAAATGATGCATCCCTAAAGGTGTGGCCAGAAGAAAACCCATTTAGAGTTTTGTTTCGGCTTTAACACATTTTATATTGTCGATAAGCACGCGCGGCAAAACGCGCCCGAGTCAAGTTCCTACGTGTGCCATTTGGTGATTGTCTGTACCCTCCCTCTTGGAGCGGTGCAGCTATCCTTGTTTGAACGGATGCATCCTCCCGGTTCACAGAAACCCACTGCCCCCAAGGTTCCTAGCTCAGCTTTCAAGTTGGCTCTGGTCACTTTGACCCCAGATAGTTCTGAAGAGAGGAAAATGCTCAAGGCTGGCATGGTTTACTAGTTCAGCTAAACCACTGTGTGGTTTCGAGAAGACTTTGGGACATATTTAAAAAATTTTTTTTCATGGCAAATACCTTTTTTTATAAAAACATTTTATCGGGGGCTTGCACATCGCCTATCACAATCCATACATACATATTTTGTGCCAAACACCTTTGTATGCTTGCTGCCATCCTCATTCTCAAACCCTCTCTTTGGTTTATTTATTTATTTTGAAAAGCCATTTTTTTTTGGGAGGGGGCATCACTGCCCTCAGGTGGTGGGAGTAGGAGGCCCAGCCTTTGCTCCCTGGAGCTGGAATTGAACCTCCATCCCAGTGGGCTGCAGTCCCGCGCACAACCACTACGCCACCGGGGCTCAGCCTGAAAAGCCACTTTTAACTTTTAATTAAACCTCTACGTAGCTTCAAGCCACCAGGACACATTGCCAAACCCCCCCCCCCCCCCCCAACACCTTTAATCTTCTCTTCAGCTCTTCTGCTGAAGAAATTGACAGGTTGCTTTGGAAGCTTACCCTTGCCCAGAACTTTGTAGTAGCCGGGCCGCACCACATCATTGATGGGAGCAGCTCCAGTCTTATT
>PVJH01022235.1:0-37036 GCA_004026705.1 Nesogale talazaci | reverse complement strand
TTGGGGGTGTGTGGAGGGGGGCTGGGGGTGGGGGACTGGAAACAAAGAATCACAGGCTGGTTAACAGAGTAACAAGGTCAGGATCTAGGAACTCCAGACCGGCCTGGCAGGGGGCGGGGTGGGCCTTGCTGCCTGCCTGGCACAGCGGGGTGGGGGTGGGGGGAATGGAAAGCCTCAGAGATAAGCGCTCCAGGGTCATTGCTGACAGGGAAGAAGGCCAACCTGACAGGCTTCCCAGCTGGCTACGCTGAGACCTGACTATCTGGAGTCTGCAGACGGGCGTCTGCTGTGACTGAATAAGGGACACTGAATTTTGCAAGCGAATTACTTGCTTTGCTTGTCAGTGGCAGGCAGAGGGAAACTGTGGTCAGCCTGCTGCCTGAACCCCAACCTGCAGCATGAAAGGAAGTGGAAACCTGCTCACTGTCGACTATGCATTCCCTAACAGAGCCGGGACACGCCCTCTATGAGCCCAGCATTGGCTTTGCATTCTCGGATGTCCTCCTGGCTCTCCTGGCTGGTTTTGACTTTGGGCAGATCTACCATTAGGGCGGCTTAGGGGTAACGAGCTGGGCTACTAACTGCAAGGTCAGCGGTTCAAAAACCAGCGGCCACCCTGAAAGGGAAAGATGGAGCTTTCTGCTTCTGCAAAGAGTGACAATTTCAGAAGCCCGTGGGGGCAGTTCTACTCTGTCCAAAAGGGTCGCTGGGCGTCAGTTTCAACTCGACGGTTTGGGTGAGGAGTTTAACCATCACCCCCACCTTGGCTGATGCACACACCTGACTCTGTCTCTAAAGGTCGAACGCAGTGTTTGGTAGGCATTGTTTGCTGTGTGTGTGTGTGTGTGTGTGTGTGAGAGAGAGAGAGAGAGAGAGAGAGAGAGAGAGAGAGAGAGCCCTGTAGAATGAATAAAAGGTCCCAAGATAGGGTAAATGATTTGCTTTCAAAAACTAAGCTAAAGGTTGTTCAAGCCTACCAAGTGGTGTTATGGAAGAGAGGCCTGGTGACCTGCGTCTGCAAAAATGACAAGAAACCCCGAGGAGGCTCGTCTGCTCCCTCACACTCAATGGTCATGAATCAACTTCTGGTTTGGCTGCCTAAGGGATGACTGGGTCTCCACCAGCCTCACCATCAGGCAGAAGTCGTTCTGATCTCAGTTAGGCCGATCGAACTGGATACTTGGTCAGCTGACCTCCCCAGCCACTCGACCTAAATTTGTTCCTGGTATAAGTGTCTCTTAGTAGTTTCAGGACAGATATTTCTTCCCTGGTTTTGAATGTTGATGGGGGGTCTTTTCTTTCTTACTCATTGTTTGCGTATCTGACTTTATATTATTATTATGTTCTATCCTTACCACCTTATTTCAATGAGGCTTTGGACTGTTTCTGCTGGATTTCCCAGTTTGGGTTGCAGCAGTAGATGCATCGTGAAAATGATGGATACAAGGGTTTATAGGGGATGTAGGGGTGGGGAGTGGGCGATAGGGAGGGAAAGGGGATTTCAGGAGCAAACAAGGAAGGCAGGAGGGGGGCCATGAGAACGGATTGTGAGGCACAACTCATTTTAAAGGTGATTTGACCATGAAGGGGGCGGTGTTCTAAAACTGATGTGGTTACAATTGCACAATTCTCTTTGACATGATGGAAGAATTGCATTGTATGACATGTAAGCCACGTGTCAATAAATCTGTTGGGAGGTGGGGAGAGTGGCTGGTGGGGATGGGTTACCACAGGAAATGTATCTCTGAGAACGATGTCTGCTTAGAGGAACTCACGACCACCGCGTCCATTCAGAGCGCCGTGATGGAACAGAGTAAAACTGCCCCTGCGCATCTCAGAGACTGTCAGTCTATTGGAGCAGAAAGCCCCGCCTATCTCCCGAGGAGTGTTTTGGTGGTTTTGAACTGCTGACCTGGAGGGTGACAGCCCAGCATGTAAGCCACTACGCTGTCGCTCAGACAGGTGATGGTTGTGCATGTGGTTCGCGGACCTCCTGTGTGTCACTTTCTGGATGATAGCTACTCCAGTATCCCACTGTGCTACATTTCATGGAGGAACAGTGGTGGTGAGACTTGAGCACAGTGTCATAACAGTCATAAAGCTGTCTATTTTCCAGGGAAAATGGATTAACAGTAACACCGCCTAACTCTTTCGAGAGGTATCTTTAAGTAGAGAGTGAAGCGGTGGGCGTGCAGGTTTATTGCACGAGCTCAGTGGAGCTCTCAGATGCACTTTGTCACCGCACGCTAAACACACAGTCACTTCTGGGACACCGTGAGCGCGGGTGGAAGACATTAGGCGTGAGGTGCTACCTATGGGCCCTCCACAAACACTCCACTGCTGGGCAGGCTGCCAAGTCATTGCGAGTAACCAGTGACAGTGTCCTTGCCTGTTCCTGGATTTTCCTCTGCTTGCTCTTGCCCACCGAGGTGGCACGCTGGGCAGCAAGGCTGCAGCTGGAGTGACCACCGGAACCATGGCTCCTTCTCTTCCTGGGCTCCTTCACTTCTGGCTTCATCCTGACCGCCTGCACACGTGCGTTCATTGTTCGCTCATTCCTCCAGCACGCAGTAAGCAGTAACCAGGCCCTGGCGCTAAAAGCATGAGGCCAGGTGGGTGCGGAGTCCCCTAAAGAAACATCCCCTTCCTCTCCCCCTCTCACCAAGTTGATTCAGACTCATAGTGACCCTGGAGGCCAAGGTGGAACTGTCCCTGGGGGTTTTTGAGACCATAACTCTTTTCAGCAATAGGAAGCCTGATCTCTCTGCCCAGGAGCCTGACTGGGTGGTTTTGAACTGCTGAACTTGTGGTTAGCAGCCCATCTCATAACTGCTATTCCAAGACTCCTACTTAAAGAAAAGATATCAAAATTTGTCTTATACAGGGAAGCGAGTGTTGGGACACATTGTACTGTGTACAGTATGAAAAAAAATAACAATTTGTAAATTACTGGGGGTTCAAGGGGAGGGGGGAGGGAGGGTAATATGGGGAGCTGATACTGGGGGCCTGGAGGGAGGGAGAATGTTTTGAGAGTGATGATGGCAATGGGTGTATAAATGTGGCCTGCATACAGTTGATGTTGGTATGGATTGTAATGGGAGTTGTATGGGCCCCCAATAAAATGATTCATTAAAAAAAAGGGGAGGAGGGGAAAGGGGAGCTTTTTTTTTTTTAAAGAGGAGCTTGTATCAAGGGCTCAAGTGGGAAATGTTTGGAAATGTATGTGGCAGCATGTGTGCAAATGTGCTTGATACAAATGATGTACTGAATGTTGTAGAAGCTGTAAGAGCCCCCAATAAAATTATTAAAGAAAAATTTGTCTTATAGAGTTTGTTCTATTGATGCTCCCCAAATCACCACAACCAGAACCATACCATAAGCCTTCCTGATCTTGACTCCATTATCCAGCCTAACCTGTCTCTGGACCCTGTCCTCTTGACGGAACTCTGTGTTCTTCGGTTTGAAATCTCTCTTCCAGGAGTCTGGCTCATTCACGGGGGCCAGCCAAGTCAAACCACTCCTGGTCCCATCCTCACACCATAGCTTGGCCACCTCCAAGTGAAGGCTCAAGTTTCCTCTACGGCGCTGTTGGCCGTCTTCTCTCTGCCAGTCCAGATCTTTCCTTTCCATCCCTGCATCTCCTTTCCATCCCTGGTGGAATGGAGTTCCAGCCCCCTATCAGCCCCAGCACTGCAGAGTTGGAAGAATTGGTGGTGGCCCCCGGGAAAGTTCAGAGCCCCAGGGGAAGGGAGGACTGTAGGTGAGCACGATCTTATGATGACCACCAGCAAGGTTCGTTCTTGTCCACAGACTAAAGGCAATGGCTTCCCTGGGGAAGGGTTCCGGTGACGTTGAAGGGCCCACAAGAGTTAGGCAGCAGACAGAGGGATTTGCAACAATGACAAGAGTGGACAGCAGATGCAAAGGACAAAACACGAGATGCCATGCAGACAGAATCAATGGGGTCAGTCCTCTGTTTCACGAGGTGGTGGGTTCAGGAGATTTGAATGTCTGTGCAGTTGGCCTGAAGGAACCAGTATTGGAATATGGGATGCTGTTGCCGGGCTGAGGTTGGGCGGGGACACTAGGATCTTCTTGTTTGGTTGAGAGGAGAAGACAGCACCTTTTGGGAGGGGAGGAGTGGCTGTGGGATTGGTCCCTGGGTAGAGGGACAGGGAGCATACTGATGATAGGCAGGTCAGGGAGAGGGTGAATGTGTGAGTCACTGCATGGGTGCCAGGGATACTCACGGCATGGGTCCCTGTGTGCCCCTGAGAGGGGGGTGGGAAACCAGGCGCTAACCACTGGCTGCCACTTGCTGGTGGGGAACCCCTGTGCACGGGCCTGGCTGGGCAAGACCATGGTCCCCCACAGGGAGTCATTAGCAGATCTTTCGGAAGGAGATCACCAGGCCTTTCCCACGCGGTGCCTGTGGGTGGCTTCGAATCTCCAGTCTTTCGGGCAGCAGCCAGTATATTACCTATTTGGACCAGCCCAGGCCTCCCATTTGTCACGGCTCCTACTTTTAGTTGATCTTTGAGAAGAACCCAAACAACCCGAACTCCCTGCCATCCAGTGGGTTCTGACTCATAACCACTGTGCAGGCCAGAGCAGACGGTCCCTCTGAGTCTCCGAGACTGGAACTGGTCACCTTTCTCCAGAGAAGAGGGTGGAGGTCTCCAAGTGCTGGCTCTGCAGGTTCAGCCCGACGTGGCACCAGGGGCAGATCAGCAAACTCACGGCAGCACCAAGAGGGTGTGTGAGATGATTTGCTACCTGACGGGCTGAGTATTGAGAGGCTGATAAGCAGGTGGGCAAGAGCATCTTTTTAAAAACCGAGTAAAACTGAGGGGGAGATGAAAGTTCTAGGTGAGAATGTAGCAGCCCAGGAAGAGACGTGGATTTTACTGGCCAAAGAAAGCTAAAAGATTACTTTGCAATGCCATGTGCCCACAGGAAGGAGTGGAGTCAGTGCATCCGAAGATGAGAAATCACTGAAATGACAAAAGAACGAGGTCTGGATCAAGCGGCATTTTATACCGTGGAGGGGACACCAGTAAACTGTCCCTGGCGCTTTCAGCCCAACAAGCTGGGGGAGGCCGGAGGAGGGGGAGGGCGCAGAGAAAGCCCTTACCGGCCATTCTACCGACACAGTCATGGAGTTTCTGATGTCTCCAGCAAAGGTTTGTCAGCAGCAATGGCTGCTGCCTACAGGGTCTGCATTCTCATGGCTCTCATGAACAAGGTCCACCCAAACCCAAACCCACTGCCAGGGACCCGTGCTGACTCACGGTGATCCTGTAAGGACACAGTGGAACTGCCCCTGTGGGTTCCCGAGGCTGTAATGCTATATGGGAATAGCAAGCCTCATTTTTCTCCTGAGTAGCTGCCGGCGGTTGTGAACTTCTGACTCCGTGGTTGTGGTTGTCATTCCATCCTGCAACCCGCTACGCTGCCACCAGGTCTCCTCAGGGACAACTAGATGTCTTATAATTTTGCAAAACATCTTCAATGCAAGAATGGGCAGGTGTTCCTTAAGCGAAGCTCCGGAGGGGATACTGAGAGGCTGTCAGGCTGGCTGTGGGGTGGGGTGTGGGCTGATAAGGAGAGAAGAGATCCCTCCCACTTCTGGTCCAGCCCAGTGTGTTGGGTGGAGCTGCGCTCCATGGATGTTGATGCTTTAGTTTTTGAGGAGACAAGTTGCCAGTCCTTTCTTCGCAGGCGCCTGGGTGCACGCCGACCTCCCTTCTGCCAGCTAGCCAGAATGAGTGCTTTGATCGCTGGCACCACCCAGGGGCTCGGGTTGCTTTTCCTCCTTTCTCTTGGGTGGGAGCGAACTTCCAGCAGAAGGTAGAGGGTGATCCTACCTTTCTTAAAAGGCCAGGAAGAGCCCAGCTTTGGGCTCTTAACCACAAGGCCAGCATTTGAATCCATCGGCCGTGCCTAGGAAGAAAGAAAGGGGCAGCTTTCTGCTCCTGGAATGACTTACAGACTGGGAAATGCAGGGAGCACTTCAGCTCTGTCCTACCTACCCGTAGGGATTGGTTTGGGGGTTGAGGGCAGTGGCAGGAACCAGCCCCACACCTGCAGTGCAGTCCTGCTCCACCAGGGGGAGCAATGAATGATCTGAGCAAGACCCCAGAGGTTGGGCCTGAACAGCAAATCACAATGTGGTTTCCGTAGTGTAGTGATGATCACGTTCGCCTCACAATTGGGAGGAGAGGAAAAAAAACATTTTGTTTTGTCAGGCTTGATTTTGGTATCCTTGTGCAACAGGCGGACAAGCTTCCCGTCCCTGTGCCATTGCCATGATCTGCTGCAGAATGAGCCATCACGATGCATGGGGTTTCCATTGACTGACTGTTGGAAGGCCTTTCTTCCCAGTCTGTCTTCATCTGGAAGCTCTGATACAACCTGTCCGGGTTCACAGAAAGTGCCCAAGGCAGCTGGTGGCTGGGAATGAGATGTGCTGACCTGGAACTGCACGGGGTCTCCCGCCACTGAACCAGCCTTTAATGTTATTTTGTAGAAGAACCTTAACATAAGTGCCTTGGAAAAAGATTCCCAGCAGATCCTGTGTCCATGATGGCTAAGAAAAAGGAGTCTTGGTGAGGCAGTGATCCCACCCGCAGGCACTGTGGAAGAAAGGCCTGGCATCCCTGTGGAAAAGGAGGTCTGGCTGCTAAGGTCAGCGGTTTGAATCCACCCCCTGTTCTGGAGAAAGACGGCAGTTGGCGTCCTAGAAGACGGCAGCCTTGGAGAGTGCATGGGGCAGTTCTTCTCTTTCCTTAGGGCCGCTGGGAACTGGAATCCACTTGATGACAGCAGGTGCTCGGTAGGGATAAGAACCCGTTCTTAGCCACTCCAGGAAACCAGGAGCCCAGCCACCTAGTGTAGCAACAACTCGGGCTCACACAGTAGGTAGACAGCACCCAGTAGGTCCTTGGTAAACAGTGAAGGAACACAGGGAGGAAAACAGTGGGAGAGCTTACTGGAATCAACACAGGCTCAACGACCTTGCTGCGGGACAGGGTCAGAGAAAGCCCGGCGTGGCTTGTTAAGAGGCAAGTTGGAGTTGGTTTGACTCATGGAGCCCTCTTGTCGAATTGAAAATTACATTGCCAAGTCCTATACTGTCGCCCTGACAACTGTGGGAGTGTGGGACCCCGCTGTGGCAGCTGCTGTGTCAACCTATCTATCGGATTACCTTCCTCTTTTCCACTGCCCCTCCACTCTACCAAGCAGAGTGTCCTTTGCAAGGAAGTGGTCTCTCCTGATAACACATCCACAACTCACGTGACAGTCTCACATCCTCCCTTTTGAGGAAGTGTTCTGGCCGCACTTCTTCTAACAGTGTTTGTGTTTGGGGGTGGGGGGTGGGGTGGGGTGCCTCGGTGTGTTCAACCATTGTCACCAGCGATTTCTTTCAAAGGCACCAGCTCTTGCTTGGCCACCTTATTCACTGTCCTAGAGTTCCCCAAACACATCACCCCGTCTTTAGACGAGTTCTTCTTTAAAAAGTCTCCACTGCTCCAACTGGGGCCTCGCTGTGGGTCAGAACAACAGCAAGGGCAGAGAAGCAGGAAGCTGAAGACACGGAGAGGAACACAGGCCTCCAGCAGGTAGGCGCAGGGCCCCTTCGTCTGGTTGACCCTGGGGATTCATCTCCCAGAATTCATCACTGCAGCAGCCTTCAGGGGCGGCTGAGGGCAGAGAGTGGGCAAGTGTGTACCTCCCAGGCTGTGTGAATCACGAGTCGTGTGAGCTGCATGTGAGGCTCACCCTGTCCAAGAACACTCCTGATCAGACAAGGAAGGCTTCTGGGTACATCTGGATCACTAGCCTATAGGTTGGCGGTTCATTCCCACCCGCAGGCACTGTGGAAGAAAGGTCTGGCATCCCTGTGGAAAAGCAACCCTTTGCATCACAAAAACCCTGGGAGCCATTCCACTCTGCACCACCCAGGGTCGTTCTGAATCAGAATACAGTGGACCGCAGGGTGTGTGTGTGTGTGTGTGTGTGTGTGTGTGTGTGTGTGTGTGAGAGAGAGAGAGAGAGAGAGAGAGAGAGAGAGAGAGAGAGAGAGAGAAGACTGGGAAACTAGAATAGGGATGGTTTTATTTTTAATGTCATGATTCCTGTCTTTTTTAAAAATCATTTTACTGGGGGCTCATACAACTCTTATATCAATCCATAAATCCATCCATTGTACATTGTGCATTTGTTGCCATCATCATTGTCAAAACATGTTCTTTCTACTTAAGCCCTTGATATTAGCTCCTCATTTTCCTCCCACCTCCCCGCTTTCCTCTCACTCATAAACCCTTGATAACTTATAACTTATCATTTGTCATATAGTATACTGTCCGATGTCCCATTTCACCCACTTCCCTATTGTCTGTACCCCAGGGAGGAGGTTATATGTTGATCCTTATAATTGGTTCCCCTTTTCGACTCCACCTTCCCTCCCCCCTCCCAGTACCACCACTCTCACTACTGGTCCTGAAGGGATCATCTGTCCTGGATTTCCCATGTTTCTGACTCCTATCTGTACCAGTGTACATCCACTGGTCTAGCTGGATTTGTAAGGTAGAATTGAGGTCATGATAGTGGGGGGTGAAGGGGAGGAAGCCTTTAAGAGCTAGAGGAAAGTTATATGCTTCATCATTGCTATACTGCACCTGACTGGCTTGTCTCCTCCCATGACCCTTCTATAAGGGGCTATCCCTACACCTGCCAATGGCCAAGAATCCTGTCTTTAAAATGTTAAAATAAACCCAAACATTATGAATTCCCTCCCTCCTCTTCCTCAACCATGGGATTTTCTTCCTCCCACAGTCCTTGGAGGTGAGGGCTCTCTGGAACCCGCTGAGCAAGATTCGGTTAGAATAGTATGGATAGGGCTTCTTGCCAGGCACTTTGTAACCCAAAGAGCCCTGGTAGCAGAGTGGATCATGTGCTGGGCTGCTAACCATAAGGCCAGCAGTTCAAAACCACTAGCTGCTTCAAACCACCAGAAGCGTTTTTCCTCCCATGCAGAGTAACAGTCTCAGACACCCGCAGGGGCCATTCTGCATTACCCTACAGGGTCTCAGGGGTCGGAATTCACTGAAGGGCAGGGAGTTTGGATTTTGTTTGGCCAGCAGCTCAGAATTCCTAGGACAGTGGTTCTCACCTTCCTCATGCTGCGACACTTTCATACAGCTCCTCATGTGGTGGGGACCCCCAACCATACCATTATTTCCATTGTCACTTCATCACTGTCATTTTGCTGCTGTTCTGAATTGGACGATGCCTGTGAAAGGGTCATTTGACTCCCAGACGGGTCATGACCCACAGGTTGAGAACTGCTGCCCTGGGGGAAGTCTCTGCTGGAGGTCCTGCTGCTGGAGTGGAGCCGGAACACGCTGTATGAAAGTTGTGGGACTGGGAGTCAGGAGGACCTGGGTTTGAGTACAGCCTCCACTCTCTTTAGTCTAGAGAGCCCCTTGGATGGTAACTCAATGTTCCTGTTCCTGTTGTCTGATCCATAAGCTACCCACTCACTTTTGTGATTTTCGGTCCGGAAGAGCTGAATGGAGCCAGTAAGTGGGCGCATTGGCAGGTAGCAGGTGCTGTAGGCAGTTCACTTTCCTTTGCCAGTGCAGACTCAAATAACAAGGATTGGTTCACCAAGACAGAAACAACTGAATCCTTATGCCAGTGGCATGACTGAGATCTGTTTGTTTTCAGCTTTTTGGTTTTTTTAGTTGCATTTGGAGCAGTGCTCTGAAAGCTCACGTCAGACTACTTAAGGCCATGGTTATGAAGTTCTTTAGTCTTCATGCCTCCTGTCCTTCTGAAACTCGAATGCCCTGGCTTTCCCCCTGAGAAGCTGCGCTCGGGTCTGGGAGCTCAAATGCAAGCCTGGGTGTGCCTTCCACACTGCGCAGCGACGCAGCACGTGGCCAGCAGCCGATGGAATAGGCTCTTCTGGGACGGCAGATCTCCCAAAATGTCACTGTCAGAGGTGACTCCATTTCTCTAAGGGCTGACGTGTGAGGTTTGGACAGACAGCCTCATATTTCTGCCCCCATATTCCCATGCCCCTGCCCACAGGTCACCTAGTCGCAGAGAAGAGATGGCACGTGTCCAGGATTTGGTACTGCTTGGATCTACAAGAAAGGCTCATGGACACGGCAGTCAGAAGTGCAGATGGCGCCCTGCATGGGGCAGATGGGCTGCATACAACTTCTTTAAATGTTTGAAAAGCAGGGGTGTTCCTTTGGGGAGTGAGGTGCCTCTGAGCCCAGCTGTATGATTTTCAATCATCTCAGACCCCTGGACGCTGCATGATAGAGCATGGAGAAGAATCCACACTTCTGAATGACAGAACTGGCGACCACTGTTCAAGGTACCTGGGATGGCCAGAAGATCAAACACATCTGCCTTGGTTAAAGACCAGAATGCTCCAGGGAGGGAGGGAGGTGAGACTCCATCTCCCATTCTGTGGGCAGGTTGTCAGCAGAGACCAGGCCCCGGAGAAGGACAGTGGTTATGGTAAGAGGAGGGGCAGCACAAATGAAGAAGGTCCTGGATGAGCTGAGGGGACACCGTGGTTGCTTGCTGAGCTCAGACATAAGAGTCACTGTGAGAATGGCTCGATTGTCCACGCTGTGTCTATTGTGTACGGGGTGGCTGTGAGTCGGCCTGACCACTGGCACTAATAACAAATACACTTGGTATCTCCATACTCACCCCTTTCTACCTGTTGTCAGTAACTCCCGTTGTGTCTTCTTCCGCTTGATTTTTAGAAGTACAATAACAGGAGCGTGCATGTGTGTGTCCCTCTTTGTGTGCATACGTGTATATGTCTCTGTGTGGCGGCAGCTACCCTCACTGGAAGGTGAGTTTACATGAGGCCTTGGAGGCTATGAATGAAGCCACATAGATATGCCCCAGCCAGACAAGTGGATGCTATTCCCACATTCAGGCCTAAGTCAGAAGTTTGGAACTCGGAACACATTCTCTCATAAAAGCAATATTCTACATGTGCCCGGTCAACTCACAAGAGTCTCTTTAACTCCTTCTGACCCTCCAGCAGAATTGTTATGAACATGGGAGGAAAAAAAAGAAAGGTTTCCATGGGAACAGATGTTCCCACTTTTGCTGTTTAAAGTTGAGAGTCACTCAGTATAACATTTTAATTAGTCCCCTAAAAGACTTCCTCCTGTGACCACAAACCACTTCTTACACCAACTACGTGGAGATCGTATTTGCTTCCTTGGAAACTTCAGCAAAAGAGATCTGTCTCACAAAGATACTGTTTCTTGATGCCTCCTTGATGTGCTTCCAACTTGGTGGCCTGTCACCTTTTTTTCCTGGCTGGCATTCTCTGAAGATCCGCCGACCATCAGTGAGCTGAAGATGTCAGCGGTCCGGCCTCTTGCTTTTTTTGGCTTCCAGATGGAAATCGACTATTTGTTTTTCCAACGTGCTCTTTCCCTTAGGTTGAAACATGTGCCGTATAATGTACGAGGCACGTAGACTAAGTCACGAAATGTATCTAGGTCACTCGGAGTACAGGAATCAGAAATGTTCCAACCACACAATGTACAGATCATCCCGGAAGCTGCATACAGACAGCAGAGTCCCAGGGCTGTCGAGGGCCTTGAAGGACGGTCTAGTCTGTTCCCTGGACTGCAGAGGAGCCAAAGCATTCCTGAGAGATGAGATACAAACTGAGATTCTGGAAGCCCAGGAGGGCTGTAACCTCTCTAACCCTCTCTGGTTTAGCAGTCGACCCACCATTCATAAATTAGTCCTTCTTCATCTCAAGACCTCTGGTTACGGTAGAATTTCAATTGACTTGCTCATGCTTTTGCCTTGCAGGCTGCAAAGTGGGCCTATCTATGTAAAATCTTAGGGTGTGTTTACATGCTCGCTTTTCAGGAGGCCTCTAGAATGCTGGGCAGGTTTCAGAGGTGTTCCCAGACTCGGGGGACTAGGAAGAAAGGTCTGGTGATCTGTTTCTGAAAGTCAACCAGTGACAATCCTATGGGTGACAATGATCCCATATGTTAGTGGTTGTAGTGCGGGAGTGGGTGGCATTCTGATGGTGCAGGGGGCCACCATGGGCCAGTGGCTGTCTTGAAGGCAGCTAATTACAACAATGACCACACTATAGTGCATGTTTGCACTCCTAGGACATCCCTGTACATCTCAGTGTCTAATCTTGTCTTGGCTCTCTTAGAATCCTGTGTTAGTCCAGGTAGACTAGAGAAACAAATCCATAGACACGCATATGGATAGAAGGGAATGGTTTATATACAAGAGGAATAGGACATTAAGAAAGCATCCCAACTCAGTCTAGTTCAAAGTCATAAATCTGATATTAGTCCATATGCCCAATACCAGTCTATAACATCTCCTTCTGACTCACGAAATCACAGGCCAGTGGGTGCAGAACCCGCTGCTGGCAGGAGTCTCCCCATGGCTCCTCGCTTCCAGGGCTCGGGGTCCATCAACAGCATCCAGTGGTGGTAGAGGCAACTCGGCACTGGCAGGGAACTCCACGTGGCTTCTCCAGCTTCAGATGCCTGGTTCCATCAGGGTAAGGCTGTGTGGCTTCTCCTCCGATTCCTTCAGCTCCTTGGACGCTGCCATCTTGTCTTGTCTGTAATTCATCATCTCTGAGACTAACTCCCAACAGCTGGAGGTTTAGCTTCTCATCTCCAAGAGGGAAATATCGTGAGATTTCTCAGGAGTCCCAGGAGAAAGCCACGCCCCCACGGAGGCCTCATTGGCTACTCAATGGCTATCTCCAGATTAACAGGCTAGACTCCATCCCTACATCTCCATCATGAAATCGACATAAACACATGATTGCCACAAATCCCTGTTCAGTGGTGATAAATCCTCTATGGCTGCTGTGTTTTATGAGGTAGCCATGGGCCACCTGACGATGTTCACAGAGAGCCCTGGTAGTGTAGAGGTGACGCACTGGGCTATGAGCCACACGGTTCGCAGTTCAAGACCACCAGCAGCTCCGAGAGAGAAAGGGGCTTTCTGCTCCCTTAACCAGCACCGTCTCTGAGACTCACAGGACTGACGCGGGAGCCATGAGTTTGGATTACTTGGTTCAGAATATTTAAAGATAATCAGATGAGCAGACCCTTAGACTTAGAGTCACGGGAAAACAAAATGAAATAGTCACAAAACAGACACATAAATGTAATAAAACTCCATCTACTTTTAGATGACAGCCACTTTCTTTGCAGGGGGGACACAGCATTGGTCTTTCCGTCTGGTGAAGAAATCAAGGAGAACCTACTCTATTCAACAAAGCTATTCTTGCCCTGTGTGTATCATCCTTGACCACCACTATTGTGGGTCAAAGCGTATCTTGCAGAGACAAAAATGGCAAAGCTTTAATCTCCTTGTATCTCTGCAAGGGTCCCTGACTGGGAATCGATGCTATCATCCTGCAGTCAGGTGGGACCTAACCCAGATGAGTAGTGTCCTCATGAAAGAGGAGAGGAGTACAAAGACAGGCAGAGAGGGAAGATGGCCAGGTGGAGGTGGAGGGAAGTCGCCACAGCACACCAAGGAAGGCTTGAGACCACCAGGAGCCAGGGGGCAAGAAGGAATCTTCTTCTCCTGCCGCTTTAGCAAGAGCTCGACTCTGCTGTCAACTTGACATTAAGCCATGGACCTTGAGTTCAGACTTGCAGTCCCCGTGCTGCAAGACAATGGACTTCTGAGTTTTCAGAAAGCAGTCTCTCTGTGACGCTTCGTGCCTGAATATCATTGTTCTTGGAGGGATAAACTGGACATGTTTTTGTTTGCCTTATTTAAAAAAAACTTTTTTTTTTTATTGTATAAGCGAAAGCTTCTAGAGCAGATCAGTTTTCCACTCAATAATCCAGACACGTTTGGTTTCATATGATTGATTACATTCCCCAGAAGAGAGAAACACATGCCCTACTTCCTCCCTGTGGTACCCATTTCTGATTTTTTTTGGGGGGGCAGGTTGGGAATGGCAATGGAAACTCAGGGTTCACAGACTCTAGCGTGGAAGTTTCCCACAGACAGGGTAGACGCTCATCTCAAAAATCTCCAACTACTCACCGCTACCGAGTGGATGCTGATTCCCAGCAAGCTGGCAGGACAGGGTAGAACTGCCCCTGTGGCTGTTCAAGCCTATCACTCCTTAGGGCAGGAAAAAGCTCTGTTTCTCCTCTGGAAGCTGCTCTAGAGGTTGTCTTTAAAGCAAGTACTTTGTTTTTGTTTGCTTCTTTTTGCAATTGCTGATCCCTTCCCCCCAGCAGTTTTATTGCAAACGGTTCAATTGTTCAATTATATTACGGAGAATTGTACAATCATCGCCACATCAATTTTAGAGGATCACATACACACAACACACACACACCATGGTTAAATTGCCTTTAGAACGAGTTATGCAATCACAATTCATGCCAGGGCTCCCTCCCTGCCTCCTGCCTTCATTATTTACTCCCCAAATCCCCTTTCCTTCCCTATCATCCCCACCCTCACCCCTGAGGTCTCTATATCCCCTTGTATCAGTCAGTACCATTATGCCTTGAGGGTCGAGCAAGTTCTTTGGATCTCAATGTTCATTTAAAACAGTTCCACGCTCCTCCAAAATGGGCTGCTGTGCCCCCTGCAATGGAATTCCATCTGCTTATGAGGTTACAGGTCTTGAAAGTTAGGATTAAGCCCCAAGGAAATGGGCATGGGCGAGGATGTTCAGAACCATCATTTCAAAATCTCATTAAGTCACGGGCCTTGCTTATCCAGAAACTCAGAGCTGATGTACCACTACTCATTGGGTGGCAGCTCTCACCAAGGATGGACAACAGTTTCCCAAAGTGGGCAATATGCCAAAGTAGACACCTACACAATATCCTGGGCTATGGGCTACAGTGCAAAAGGTTTCCACTGTGTGCGTGCATGCGTGTGTGCATGCGTGTGTGTGTGCGTGTGTGTATATGTGTACTGAGTAATCTGGTCTGGAGAAGGGGATGGTTGGTCAAAGATGTTCAGGATCCAAGATGACAAACTTGTTGGTTCTGAAAACTGCCCACCAGAGCACTAGGCCTAATGTATCTGCATTAGCCAAGCAGCTCAAAAGAGACTGTCCCCTCTGCCCTTTTACAGGGTGACAAAGAACCCTGGGGCCACAGTGAGTGAAATATTGGGGCTGGTGACCCCAATGTGTGCAGTCGGAACTCTCCAGCAGCTCCATGGGGACAGGATGCAGCAGTCTACTTCTGGAATGACCTAGGCCTCAGACAGTTCTACTCTGTCCTGGAGAAATGGTCGCGATGAGCCGAAATGGACTTGATGGCATTGGTGTTTGCAGGCTTGCAGAGCAGACTCCGTCTGCAGAGCTCTTGTGAGAATACAACACTGGTGCCTGGCTGCGTGACACGAAGGCTTTTAGCAAACTCCGCTGTTGAAAACTCCACTGCACCAAGTTCTACTCTGATGGGGTAGGACCCTGGATTGACTCAAGGGCAGCGAGTTCATTGGTGTCACTCTTCTACCCGCATGACACCACCAAACCCAAATCGAGCTCACTGTCATCAAATCAATGCCGACTCATAGGACAGGGAATGAACTGCCCCTGTGAGTGTCTGAACCTGAAACTGCTTACAAGAGTAGAAAGGCCCAGCTTTCTTACAAGGAGCAGCTGGTGGTTTTGAACTCAGGACCTAGACTAAGGAACGAACTTATAGCCATGACTCCACCAGGGCTCCCTGTGCTATCAGAGAGTGCTCCCAAGTGCTCTGTGGGTTACAGTAAAGAAAAGTCGTTCCATCACCCACTGGAAGCCCTGCTCAAGGGAGGGATTTCACTAAACTGGCAGCATGCAGATTGAGGGCTCCCCATAGAAAAGGCGGGAGGAACAGGTCTTAAAAGGAAGTTTTCTCACATTGCTGTCAAGATGTCAGCATTAGTCACACTCAGCAGTACCATGACTTATTTATGCATGGCTAATTTTAGCTAAACAGACAATGACAAGTCTACACGGTCCTTAATTAGTAATAATAAAAACAGCCCTCCAGGGAAACTTCCTGGTTTAAAAAGAACTTCTACCGAACCAGCACGTTTCCTTCCACCTTGGTACAGCACAGAGAGGCAACCCCGGATCCTTCATATACAAGAGTCCCCAGGAAGACCCCACATTACACAGACACAGCGGAAAGGCAAAGATCATCGGAAAGCCGTGGACCACGGCAACTCACTTGTTCGTTTTTGGTAAGCCTGGTTTTGTTGTGAATGTCCGAAGTGACCAAATTGAATCCATGCTTCTCGGACAAGATTCTCAGGAGCAGGACCACTGTGCGACTCCCACACTTGCCCACTCTGTTGTAGACCACCTGGCTCGGGAACGGGAGTACCTGGGGAAAAAGTGAGACAGCACACTTGACACGTGTGTATTTCAAGGTCCACGCTTGCTCCCCCAATTTCAGGACAGTCAGTGAATAAATGTTGACGAGGTGGGAAAGAGAAGAGCCTGCATTCAGACACGGGCAGTGAAAACGCCTGCTTATCTTTGTGATGTTAGTAAGGGGAACCAAGTTACCAGAAGCCGTTGGCATAAAACTCCACCACGAACTGGTGACTATCTGTAGTCCTTTTTGATAAGGTCAAGTCTTAATGCAATTGGAAGAACGAGTCCTTGGGGCTGTGGTCTGCTCATCTGAAAAGCAGACATTCTAGGAAAGCTTCATGTCTGCTGATTCTGGATCCTGCAATTGGCTCCTCATACTGTCTACCTATCCCAGGCACTTTCTTCCACAGTGCAACTGGATGGGAACAAACCAACATTTTGGCTACCGGACAAAGGCAAATCATGTATACCATGCAAGGACCTTCTGTGAGGTGCAAATGGTTTCCATTTTTTTAATAAATCATTTTATTGGGGCTCATGCAACTCCCATCACAATTAATACATATGTCAATTGTATGCAGACCACATGTGCATACCTGTTGCCATCATTACTCTCGAAACATCCTCCCTCCACTTAGGCCCCCAGTACCAGCTCCCCATACTTCCCTCTCTACCCCCTTCCCCTCCCCCATGGACCCTTAATAATTTACAAATTGTTATTACTTTTTCATATCATACACTTTCTGATGTGTCCTTTCACTCACTTCCCTGTTGTCCGTACTCCAGAGAGGAGATTATGTAGATCCTTGCAATTGGTTCCCCCTTTCTACTTCCCCCTTCCTTTCACCCTCCCGGTATCAACACTCTCACCACTGGTCCTAAAGGGATCATCTATCTTAAATTCCTCACCTTTCTGGCCCTAGTGTACATCTCCTGGTCTAGCTGGATTTGTCTGGTAGAATTGGGATCATGATAGTGGGTGGGAGGAAGCATTTGAGAACTAGAGGAAAGTTGCATATTTCATTACTACACTGTATCTTGACTGGCTCATCTCCTCCCTGGGACACTGTACCTTGACTGGCTCATCTCCTCCCTGCAACTGCTCTGTAAGGGGATGTTGCTTCACCTATTGATGGGCTTTGGGTCCCCAATCTGTACTTCCCCTCATTTATAATGATATAATTTTAGTTCTTTGATGCCTGATACCAGATCTCTTTGACACCTTGTGGAGTTAACACAGGCTGGTGTGTTTCTTCCATTTGGGCTTTGTTACTTCTGAATTAGATGGCTGCTTGTTTACTTTCAAGGCTTTAAGACCCCAGATGCTATATTTTTTGATAGCTGGCACCATCAGCTTTCTTCACCACATTTGCTTATGTACACTTTTGTCTTCAGTGATCATGTCAGGCAGGTGAGCATCATGGAATGCCAATTTAATAGTACAAAAATGATCTTGCACTGAGGAAGTAGTTGAGTGGCGGTCCCATTATCATGCTCAGCCTCCATTTGGGTTTCAGTACTTTCTGTTACATTACTCTTGATCAATCCCTATTGGACCTCTCACACCCACCTTGTCACTGATTTTGAATCACTTGCTGTTCCCTAATTCCTGGGCCGGTCAACACCACCTCCTTTCCCCCTCCTCCCCATCTCCCATGTCCCCCTGAAAGCATCAATTCCATCATTTTTGCCTCCAGATTATTTATCCAGCTTATCTTATCTGGATCGATCTGCAGAGAAAAGAATATGTACCCCAAAAATCCCAGGCCTCCTAAGATGAAGCAACCTAAGAAAATAAAACAAGATAACAACAACAACAACAACAACAACAACAGAAAAACTCGATGTCTAATATATATGTAAAAAATAAAAAAAATAACATAAAATATTTTCAAGGTCTGTTTGTTGACCTCCAGGAGTGTCCCCCAGTTGAGTCGGATGGGTTGCTACACCCTGGCCCCAAGTATATCCTTTGCACTCCACTGGGTACTCCCTGCTCTGCTACACACCCTTAGTGTTTTGCCATGGTGTGGTTGTGTCAGACAGGGTAGAATCCTGACCCTGTTTCTCCACTGTTGTCCGTGAAGGGTCTTGGGTCAGTGAGGGAAGCGATATTTCCTAGTGGGCCCAGCCATATGATCCTCTCTGTGCATCGACTATTCTGAATGGGAGTATCATTAAAGGCTTGGTGGGCCAGGATGCACTCCATTCTCTCTTCCTCCCCCATCATTTGTTCTTGCGTGCTCTGGTCAGGCATATCTCACTCCCCAAGCTGCAGCTCAGTGCTGACCTTCAAAGAAAACTCCCCTGGGGGGAGAGATGACTGCCCCTGAAGTTGGAATTGGTTCAATGGTTTCCATTTTTATGAAGTGTAATTTATCTATTTTTCCTATGGTTTCTTTACTTTTAGAATTATAGCTAAAAAAACCAGTACCTAAACCAAAATGAGAAAGATGCACATCTGGGTCTTCTGAGAGTTTTCTGTCTAATATTTAAGTCTTTGTTATTTTATACTTCAGTCTGTGCATAGTGTAAAGTAGAAGTCCAACTGCATTCCTCTGTATGGGGAAACCCAGTTGCCAGCACATCATTTATGAAAGACTAGTCTTTCCTTAATTAATCATTTGGCATCTGTGATAGCTAAGGGCTATCTGTCACTTGGCTGGGCTAGACTTCTTAGTGGTTTAACCGTTATGATGTCGCCATTGCCCACATTAATGAGATTAATGTAATCACTTCCATGATGCGATATGCTGTGAGAAACCAATCAATTAAGGGGAGTTTCCTAGAGAAAGTGGCCTGCTCTCAATACGTGTGGGCAAAGCTGCTTGCTAAGTGCTGCATCTGGACCCTGCATCTGGTTCATTGCCTGACCTCCAGCCCTTGGGACTCGAGCCAGTGGCTTGCCCTATTGGCTACTGATCCTGGGAACTGTCGGCAGTGTGCATCGTATCTGCTAATCCTGGATTCATCCTGGGCTCCCCATCCTCTGCAGCCATGTGCGTTAAGAGAAGCCTCCAGCCTCACATTGACCTATCAGCTTAGTTAAACCTGCGACCCTCTCCAGCCATGTGAGACAGATCATTTGTGTGCAAGTGTGTGTATGTGTAATTATACAGCTACACCTATAGAGGGTTCCTAGCATTGGGAATGGATTCTACAGCCCTCATAACAACATGTATATTTCACTCGTTGATTACTGGGTTTTCCATTTCAATTCTATTACTTTGTTTCAACAAGGTTAACCAGATAGACGACACAGTCATGATTGCTATAACTTTACCTATTGGAATTGAAACATTGGGAGTTTCTGATTTCATGTATTTTTTTTTAATTTTTCAAGATTGTTTTGTATATTTTGGGTTCAGAGTATTTCCTACACATAAAAAAAGTCTCCCATTCCATGAACATGAATGGATTTTCACTTGTTTAATTCTTTAAAATTTTATTTCAGGGATGTTTTACAGATTTACATGCAAATCTGACACTTCTTGAGTCTTTTTTTTTTTTTGATGCTTTCCAAATGAAATCGTGTTTGTTAATTTCATTGCTGGAGTATTCACCAGTAGAAATACAATTGATTTTGGTATATCAATCTTATATTTCTACAGCCTCGCTAAACTCATTCATTAGTTCTGAGAGCTTAAAAATCTTTATGTATTGCTGTTTAAGAATTTCCTATAAGACACCAGACTGTTTGATATGACAAAATAATAATAACTTGTAAATTATGAGGGAGGAGGATTGGGGAGGGAAGAGGAAGAGGAGGAGCTAATGCCAAGGGCTTAAGTAGAAAGAAAATGTTTTTAGAATGATGATGACATCAAAATTAAGAATGTCCTTTGCATACAATAGATGTATGTATGGATTGTGCTAAGAAAAAAAAATTCCTACAGATGACATCATGTCATTTGCAAATGGAGATAGCTTTACATTTATTTTCCTTTACAATATGGATGGCTTTTATCCCTTTTTCTTTCCTAATTGCCTGGCAATAAAAATTTTGATAGACTAAGGAGTCATTATAGAAAGCGCCTATGATTAAATATTTATATCCCCAATAGAGATATTATTTCCATGTTAAGACTCAGCATTGAACAATATCTAGAACCCAGCCTAGCAGATACTATTCAAAGGACCCCTTCACTCAGCATATGCTCATAAAGGAAAGCCATTAAAGACCCCAAGTTAAAAATATAATACAGTGGGCAGCTTTTAAAGTGCTGTTGCCAGGTTTCAACTTCTAACAGCCCTCTGTACCACACAAGGAAGCGCCGCCTGGTCCTGGGCCCCCCTCATGGTTGTTATGGTTGAGCCATGGTGTCACTTCACCACACGTCTGCCAGTTTGGTGTACTGTGGTGGCTCTTGCATTATCAAGAGGGTCGCCCCACACTAAAGAGGTTTCAGTAGAGTACCCAGACTAAGAACAGGCAGTGAAGAAGGTTGTGTCCACTTCTGAGGAATTAGCCATGGAAAGACCCCTGTCCATAGCAGCAGGACATTGTCAGAGAGCGAACCCTTCATGCAGATGCACCGTTGCATTTCACAGATTTTGAGCTTAAAGGGCAATTGTCACAGGTGTGAGACGTAATCCGCTTCATTCGCATTAACAGCTAATCATGTACCGCTCTGAGGCAACTCGCCTGCCCTGTAGCGTTTCCTAGGTTCTAAGATGTGTCTTCACAGTGCCTAGAACGTGCCTCTCCATAAAGGAAAACTTTGCCGAAATTTGCTCTTCCTTGGCAGCTTTAAAGGGCCTAATGTACCCTGCAACACTGATTAACAATGCAAGGGTGGTTCAGAGTTCGCTGGAAAAAATGGAGAGCAAGGATAATGGGATTCCCCTCCCCCCCCACCCAATAAACTTTTTAAAACCTCCTTGCTTTAATTCCATTAAAGTGAGAGATCACGGAAACCTTCAAACGATGCTGGTTGATCTGTGGTGCCAAATGCTCATAAAGAATCATCAAGACGGGAAGAGAGTCATTGTAAAATGTCACTTTTATGTATGGTTTAATCAGGGAGTACCCAAAACGTCTATCCCCTGGCAGCAGTGCAGAATTTTGGGTAGTCAGAGAAAGCAATTATGCTCTTTGTTATGAAGTTATCCCCCAAGGAAGCTGGACTAAGCTTGGCGTTCCTGTGATTATGCTGATGGTGTTTGTATTTGGATGTGTCCTCATGGCCAGACTTGGAAGTACCCACGCTCTGGACAACGCTGCCACTGCTGACGCAAAGGTTCATTTCTCTGAAGAAATAAATGCTCAGTGACTGGGGTGAGAGCATCTTTTCCTGTCTCCTAGCACAGCACTGAACACCAACAAGAATGATCACAGCTCAGGTCTTCTTAAACTTTTGCAAGCAGCACTCCATCCACATAGCACTCTGGCAGACAGATGGAGATGAGAGAGGTGGGATCTTCTCAAGTAGATGCTTGTGTGGACACAGAGGGTTAACAGGTGAGGGAGGGAAGCGAGAGTGTAACCACGGATATACATATATATATATGTATATCTGTCTCTGTACATGTGTATTTTCCTTGGCTGCAAATACATCCATGAATGCAGTAGAGTATACATTAGGCAAAACTACGAACATGTTTTAGATATAACTAAACACCTTGGAGGAATGAGTTGTTGGGTCTGGGGTTTAAGGTATATTGTTGGGGGGTGGGGAGGAAGGCCAAGGCCAATTAGCACAACCTACTTCATGAAAACAATGTTCCACACCCTACTTTGATAAGCAGGGATGATGGCCTTTACACCCTCTCAGGTGCCAATGGTAAACACCACCATGGCTCCTCGCAAATGATGATCTGGATGCTGAAGTTAGGGGTGTAGTTTTCTGTCTGCCAAGTGACAAATGGCACTTAAAGAAAATAGAGATTTGGAGTTTGAGCTCAAAAGGTCTTATAAAGTCTTTTTGCAGTCACTAAGCTTATCATGGGGCAGCTTTTGCTTGTCTTCATGAATAATTCAGGATTTCATATATACTTTACAGCTTTTTATGCAAGGCGACTGTCGGCCAGACCCACCTATGATAGAGCAGGAGGTGTGAAGAAAAAACTATATCCTGTTACTTTTCTTTCTTCCCAGTTTATCATGAATTAAATGAAGGGGTGCAAAGTAGGGCATCAATGTTTAGTTTATTATGAAGTTATGAATTAGGTATTAGGTGAAGTATCAGAACTCACCACTCAGATCAGGCATTCAACAATGCAAATGCATTTTGTTTTAGTGCACCCACCGCAATCAATCCCCTCAGTGTACCATTATGTAAACCACATTTCCCCCACGTTTCCTGCTCTCACTGTTTTCCCTTTCCTAACTCTTGGATAAATGCTGCCATTTTGATCTAAGTAGTTGATTATTTTAGTATAAGGGTAAGCTCAGTTCCAGACCTAATGGGTGACTGAAGTCTTAGGATTCCACCAGTCACAACATGACCAATAATTGTGGCAGTTCTCATGATTTTAATTTCTGCTCCCAATCTGCCTAGGACCTTCTAATGTGATCCTCTCAGTGCTGTTGGTAATGGTAGCTGGGCACCATCTAGTTCTTCCGGTCTCAGGATTATAGAGACTGATGCTTGCATGGTCCATTGATTCAATGGACTAATGGTTTCTATGTCTTTTCCTACTTTCATCACTATTTTTTTCTTCTACACAGGAGGAGGCAATAGGTGCACCTTAGATAGGTGCTCCCAAGCTTTTAAGACCCTCATCACCAAAGTAGGATGTAAACATGCCTGCTACTTTTCTCTCCCATGGGCTGCTTGAGGACTCTGAACTCCCATTAGTTAGCTAGACTGAGTCCTCAAGAAGGACAAAGGGACTGGTAGGCGTTTCTAAGTCCCACTGAAGCATTCTGGGGACTTGAGTAATGGATCATCCCTGGATGGCTATATTGATTGTGATTAGAGACTAGTGATACACAGCTGATCCTTTCATCATACTTATTCAATCCGTAGGCTAAGCAAACGCTCAGGAAAGCTTGACTACATGAAAGAAGAGTGTGGCATCTGGAGTGGAGGAAGGTTTATTAACAACTTGCGACACGCAGATGATACCACCTTGCTTGCTGAAAGCAAGGAGGACTGGAAGCACTTGCTGATGAAGATCGAAGATTGCAGCTTTCAGTAGAGATGCAACTCAATGTCCAGAAGGCCAAAATTCTCACAACTGGACCAATGGGTAACATGATGATGGACGGAGAAAAGGTGGAAGTTGTTGAGGATTTTGTCTTGCTCGGATTCACAATCAAGGCTCGTGGGAGCAGCAGTCCAGAGAGCAAAAGATGCCTTGCATGTGTAAAACTGCCGCACAAGACCTCTTTAGAGTATTCAAAAGCAAGGCTGTTACTTTCAGGAATGAAATTCGCTTGACCCAAGCCATGGGTCAAGTGCATCATATGATTAAGCACTTGGACATCGAATTAAGAAGACCAAAGAATGGATGCGTGTGGATTGTGGTGCTGGAGAATCGTGAAAGCACCAGGGACTGCTAACAGGACAACCCGCTCTGTCTTGGACGAAGCAGAATGTTCCTTAGAGGCAAGCATGGCAAGACTTGGTTTTATATACTTTGGACAAGTTGTCAGGAGACACTGGTTCCCGGAGAAGTCCAAGTGGAGAGGCAGTGGGAAAGGAGAAGGCCCTTAAAGTGATGGGTTGACACTGGGGCGGCAACAATGGACTCAAGAAGAGGAGCCATTGTGAGGATGGGACAGGACAAGGAGTGTCTGTGCTTTTGAGCGCTGGGTCACTCTGGGTTGTAACCTGATGACACTTAACAAGAGCAATACTCTGCCTTGGTTCATGAGCCCTCCGACCAGACTTAAGGAAATCTGGTGCACCAGTTCTCTAGAAAGCACTGAAGAGTAAATCTGGATGCTGAAGCTAGCGGTCTAATTTTCTGTCTGCCAAGTGACAAATGGCACTTAAAAACATAGAGATGTGGAGTTTGAGCTCAAAAGGTTTTTTTAAAGGCTTTTTGCAGTCACTAAGCTTATCATGGGAGAGCTTTTGCTTGTCTTCATGCATAATTCAGGATTTCATATATACTTTACAGCTTTGATGTCGCTTTGAGGAGTGAGGTGGGCCTGATCCAAGCCATAGTGTGTTCAGTTGCTTCCTCTGCATGTGGGCATTAGACAGTGAGGAAGGAAGACTAGAATAGACGCGGCACTTGAATTTTGGTGTTGCCTGAAGAATGTTGAGAGTGTCATGGTCTGCCAAGTGAACAAACAGACCTGTCTTGGAAGAAGTACAGTCAGAATGCTTCTTAGAAGAGAAGATGGAAAGACTTCTCCCACTTTTGGAAACGCTGTCAGGAGAGCTCTGTCCCTTGGTAAAGGACCTGGTGCTGGGTAACGTAGGAGGGCAGTGAGAAAGAGAAAGACTTGATGAGATGGGTTGCCAGAGACTGGAAGCGTGGGTTCATTGTGACAGCTGTGAGGATGCTGCAGGATGAGGCGGTGTTTTGTTCTCTGTCCCTGGGGTCACTATGAGGTGAAATATGCCCAACAACACCTAAAGACAGGTTTTGGTGCTCTCTAAAGAAATACACACAAAGCTCCCATATCCCTCCTCTCCTTACTCAAAAACAAAAACCAAAAAACTGCCTTCTTGGCAACCATGGTTACATGAATATTATATCTGTGGTTCCTACTTTACAGCCAATTTATCAAAGTGAAGGGAAGTTCAATATATAGCTCTATGAATTACATATCTTTGTCACCTTGTAAGATCTGAAAATCCCACAAATCCCCGGGGACCAA
Organism: Nesogale talazaci; assembly: GCA_004026705.1. Classification (NCBI taxonomy): domain Eukaryota; kingdom Metazoa; phylum Chordata; class Mammalia; order Afrosoricida; family Tenrecidae; genus Nesogale; species Nesogale talazaci. The sequence goes on along the minus strand of PVJH01022235.1, from coordinate 11,858 downwards.
AAGACCCGGGTGGAACATGCTAAATAAACAGGCATCTTTCCAACGCCAGGACACCAAAGTAACCACCATCAAATCAGCCTAGGGGGACATTGTAGGTCAAAGCAAGACCACATGAAGTCTTCTGGGCTCTGGCATTGTTGGCAGTTGTTAGTGTGGTTGGGGTGGTTCTCAGGTCCCACTGAGGCAGTTCCAACTCAAGGCAATCCTGTGCACAAGAGAACCAAACATGGCCTGGCCCCGTGCCACTCTCCCAACGGCTCTTCTGTGTGAGTCCTCAGATGTCATCACCATATCCCGTCATCCTGTCAAGGACCTTCCTCTGTTTGCTGCCCCTTGACTTTTCCAAGCACGATGTCCTTCTCCAGAGACTGGCCTCTTTTGATAACACATCCAAAAATCTCATCTCCCTTGCCTCTAAGGAGCCCTCTGGTCGTACTTCTCCCAAGGCAGATGTGTTTGTGGTTTGGGCTTCCTGTGGTGTTTGGAAGTATCAGACATGAGCTCCATGGCGGTGAGTTCAGTTTTTGTTTTGTTTTTGAGGGAGGGTGTACCTGTAGTAGCAGAGTAAGCTAGCACCGTGCACCACCCAGTTCACGGTCAATAGTCCCTACCAACCAGAAGGGTTATGACCACACCTGACTCGGCCTGCATTCTGACCTCAGGCAGTCCCAATCCACACAGCACGCTCTTGTTTTAGTCTCTCAGAGTTGCGAGAAGGGGCCCTGCTGGTGCAGTGGCCATGCATCAGGATGCGAATCACAGGATAACAGTTTGAAACCTCCAGCAACTCTGGGGGAGAAAGATGGGGCGTTCTCCTCTGGTAAAGCGTTACAGTCTCAGGAACTCGCAGAGCCAGTTCTACCCTGTTCTACAAGGTCACGAAGAGATGGCATCAATTTGATGGTAGTGTATTGCTTACTGGGTTTTTTTTTTTTTTTTGAGAGTTGCCACTCCCTGGCAGTGAGTGGCTACTTCAGTGGGAGGGTCAGTGACTTCTCTCCTTTTGAGCCTGGGCCATGCCCCCACCTATAACGAGAGGGCTGACGTAGAACCCAGTTCAGACTCTTCTCCTTTAAAGCTAGGAGAGTCTTCATTTCAATCTATCCTGTTATGAAGACCGAACCTGGAAATGCTGTAACCATTAGAACTCTATCTCACCAGGCTCCTCTGTGAGATAGGCCCCTTAAAAGTAAACAAACATGTAAATGTTCCGTGGACTCCATCTCCTTGGGCCTTTGCGGTTCCATGGGCAATCGCTGTGGATGACCTCCTGGTGCTCGGGCTTGAGTCTCTGTGTAGCTTCCTCTCATCATAGTTCGCTTCCTTTCCTTGGTAGGAGACACTCGGGGGCTGCCACTTCCATGAAGGTATCAGCCAAGCCTGCTTACAGCTCCTTTCAGTAAGACTTGCAGAGCAGGTGAGGGCTCCTGGCCCCTGATGGCCACTGCCCATCGCACTTGCTGGGTCCTTGCCAGCCAGCTGTATCCTTGTCTCCTCACCACATCAGCCCTCCTGTCTGCCAGGTTCTTTTCCTCTATCCATGTGCAGTAAGCATGTGGGTTCCACTTAGAGAAAGAGCTGCCTTGGTTCCCATGCCAGAGACCTGGGGATGCTACTTGACCAAGGTCCCTTATGAGCAACCAACCAGCCCGTCTGTCGGTGGAAGCTCGTGTGCTGCAATGAGGCTGAACTACCTTCAGGGGAGCTTCCAGACCAAGACTAACTAGGAAGAAAGACCAGGGGGTCTTCTGAAAACCAGCCAGGAAACACCGAGTCACAAAGGTCCCAGACCCTGACCGGCAACAGATGGCACAAGACCAGCCAGTGCATTCCCTTGTGTATGGGACTTCCAGGACATCAGGGGCCAACTCAATGAATAACAACCCTAATGGTTTCTTTACCGCCCTACCTCCTGACCTGAAAGCTCTTACCTTCGCCTGCTCCCAAAATGACATCTCTGTGTTCTCTGAAATATACCACACCCAGCTTCTCCCCAGAGCCCTGCCAGACTGGAAGCTTCTGCTATCTCTCTTTTCGCTGCTTCACCTTGAACTGGTTCCCTGGTTCACGTTATGGATAGAAAGCTAAATATAGCAGTGAGCCTTTTGCAAGTCCACCCGCTTCATTTCGGAGTCTACCTGCTATTCATTATGTGCATAGTGGATAATTAGCAAATAGAAGCTGTCACGTAAACAGATAGATGGTTGGGGAGAAACTAGCATGAAATGTCCTTTTTTAAAAGTCAAGGCTGTCCTAGTTATCATTCTAAAGGATGCTATCTTCGCTATCCTAGCTGTCTCCTAAAACTATGAGGGAAGTCTATCATTTCATTTTTGTTGTTCATTACCACCGACGTTGGCTCGCACCCATGGCGATTTTACGAACGTGCTCTAAGCTCACGGAAACCCCCCACAATCTTTTCATTCCATTTCCCCATGACCTTTCTGAAGGCCCCTCGTATATGGAACAGAATGGGCTGTTAACTAGATCAGCACCATCTTCACCTTCTTTGGTCTATTTGAACCTACCGGTGGTGTAATGGTTGGTGCTAACCACAAGGCCACCAGCTGGAAACCACCCGCCTCTCGGCAGAAGAAAGAGAGGCCATTCTACTCCCATAATGAGTTACAGTCTCGGAAACTCACAGCACCAGCCTTATATGGTCCTAGAGCGTCCCCAGGAGTTGGCACAGACTCGAGGGCTGTGAGCATGGGTAGGTGGTTTGGGTGGAGTGCTTTCCAACCTAAAAGACGTGCTGAGCAGACCACATTCTGCTCTGCTTCCTCCACACGGTATCCACTGTCTCATTTTCAGAAAGAGAGCACCAGGCCTTTCTTCCTCGTCTGCTGAAACCTATCCACACTGGCTGCGGGTGCTGGTATTTGAAATACTGATAATATAGCATCCGACATTATACAAAGCAACTCTCAAACAACTGGTGAGGAACAGCCAGACCGTTGGGTGGTGGGGTGATTGACTTTTTAACATTCATGGTCTTTGGAAACATTTTTGTTTATTATTCTATAGGAGAAAAAGTATGACGGGGTGTGTGTGTTGGGGGGGGGGGTGGATACTGTGGAAGGGAAGCCATGAAACCTGAACATTCTCCTTGGATTTGTTACTTTAGGTAGGCAAGTGACCTTAACAAGTGACCTTGAGCAACATCTCCAGGTCAAAGAGGCCTCAAGTGTAAAATGGAAGTAGGCAAGCGAGTGGGGGAGTGGGGTGGGAGGTGTGTCTAAGACTCCTTTCAGTGCATAGTCCATGGCAGGGAGGGTTACAAAAAATAGAGAGATATTAGGCAGGCTATCTGAATAGCTTCCTACGCTTTTAAATATTCATTTCACTCTGGCTTATCTCATACACTTATCTCCATCAAGTACCACCTCATTACCCAACTCTCAGGACCGTAATACCCTGCATGCTGTAGAAAAACCTCGTACAAAGAAGCAATTTCTGCAAGGAGCCAGAAGTCATTTGGGGGCGTAATGATTAAGCTATCATAGCTAGAACTTTGAAGTAATCTTCAGAAAGAAAACCAGTGGGCAAGGGGGTGGGGTGGGGGCTGTGACTTCCAGTTTGATTAAAAAACGCCCATCTCAGATGACCTTGGATGAAGTCTCTCAATGCATGACCAGGAAGAATGCCTCATCTCCATCGTGGAACAAGCCAGTGGGAGGAAAGTGCCGTGCAAGGAAGTGAGGCAGGCTCACTGTGGACTCTGCCGCTTTCTCAATGGAGTTGCTCTCCGGTCCGCATATAAATCACACTCAAGAAGAAGTACATAGCTGGCCTACTACCCCTTTCAGGCGCCAGCTTTGCTTCAGACCATAGGACGTGGAGTCCATGGGGTTCCCTATAGGCTGGACAGAAAGGAAAAAAATGGAAGCCACCTGCCACATACATGATGTGTGAGTGGAATGCCGAGGCTGCTCACATGCGAGTGGCGGGGCCGTCTTGGAGGAAATATTCCAAAGTGTTGACATGACTCTGTGCCTGCTGCTGGGGGTAAATTTGGTAGCCCTCTGCTTGGCAGGTCTTGAGGCCTTCGCTCTGGCTTCTCTAACGAATGTGAAGAGATCCAACACCAGGTTGGCGCTGTCAATCTTCTGTCTCAGCATGTGCATGTGTAGGCCACTCCTCCATGATGCTGAGCCAGAAGGCACGGTAGGTAAGGCTGTGGCAGAAGACCAGATTGCATTCTAGCGTTTCCTGAGTGTTCTCGAATATGCTATGTATTCAGTGACCCAAAAGAGTCTGTTCAACAAAATCCTTAAGAATCATGGATTTCCCAGGAACCACAGCGAAGGGCTCAAGGCACTAAAACTCATTGTTGATCTGTAGCCTTCCATCTTTAGATGGGTCGAGTTGCCTGACTTTTCATCCTAGCTCCCAGGTCAAAATATGAAGCTATGAGTATGCACTGAGGTGGATTTCCTCCCTATCAAATCTATGTACTGTATTTTTCAGACCATAAAATGCACCTGACCATAAGACACACCCAGTTTTTAGGGCAGGAAAACAAGAAAAATTCTGAATCAAATAGTATCATCAGTATACTAAAATGTTCTGAGGTACCGTACCTTTGGACCATAAGATGCATTCTTGTTTTCATCCCACATTTTTTTTGGTGGGGGAGGTGTGTGTTATGGTTCAAAAATATGATACTTATTAGTCCATCTCTCTCCTTACTTATCTATTACAAGTAGCTATAAGTGGAACAAGCATAAGCACTGTAGTTAATGCAGATATTTAAGATTGAAGGCTCTGTTCTAAAACAGAGCCTTACTTTTTGCATATGTCCTATTTTAGTTTACTTAAAAACACATACCCTAAGCCTACTATAAAAGCACATGTGCTATCATGCAAGTAGGGAAGAGGTGTTGGTTATTGATTTACAGCAGTTATGGTTGGTATGGGTTAACCAGTATGGTTTGCTATACTCAGGCACTCAAAACCCACCTTTTCCCTGCTTCCCCAATGCCCACTTGTGACAAGTTCCATACCTTATTTGCAGAAAGGGGAGTATGTGACAGGCGCAGAGTTCATTGTAAACACATGGCAAAGGGCCACTGGTAGGTTGTGTCCCATGTACACCCCCGACCCCCCTACAGCTGCTCGACTGAGACAGAGAGGTGCTGACCACTGAGAAGGGAAGACACAACCAACACACTTGGCCTTCTCCAGCCAATGAAATGAAATGAGATGGAGATTTAGTAACGAGATGAACCTGCGCTGGAAAAGAAACCAGAAATCAGAAGGTATTTTTAACTGGAGATGGTAATAAGGTATTTAAAATGCTCTCACATGAAGAAATGTCATACTGCCTACTTACTGGATCTTTTCACAGGTACATCGTTTCCATAAATGAGTTAATTTTGTACAAGGAGAGGTATGTACACCCACCCCCCCATTATGGATCTGATCCTGGAGCCTCCCTTTCCACTCCATCAGTAGACTCAGTTTTATCTGCTTTCATTTCTTGCTTGCTGCTAGGTAAACCTGTCTTCAGAAACCTCCACCAAGACAGACAATGGGCTATTGGTTGGTGTGTCCCAGACACATCCCCACAGCTGCCCTACCTAGACAGAGGGCTGACCACTCAGAAGAGGCAAGATGCAATCTGTACACTAATCCTTCTCCATCAAACGACATCAGCCCCCATGAGTTGAACGAGATGAAGAATTAACAACAAGGGGAACTTGAGGAGTCATTATCACTTCCTAGAAGGGATTATTAGCACATTCTAGGTATTGATCATTCATGATTAAATGTTAAAAAGCCACGTCTCCCAAACACATGTTGATAAAACCAACATAGTTAATGGCCATCCTTCAGAATACCGCGATCCAATGAAAAGAGAAAAATGAGAGAATTTGCAGAAAAAGGGCAACACTTTTTTTTAGAGCTGAGGAGTCCCTCCCTGAACTGTTAGAGGAAATACAGCCAGAATGCTCCTTAGATGTAAGAATGGCAAGACTTCTTGGCACTGCCTTTGGACAAAGATCAGGAAAGACCAATGGCTAGAAAGAATATGTTTGATGGAGGATCAGGGGCCACACCTCAAACTCACAGCAACCCTGGCGAACAGGGGAGAACAGTCTTGGGTTTCTCTTTACAGGAATAGGAACCCTCAGCTTTCTCCTTGCAGCAGCTGACTGATCTTGTGGTTAGCAGCTTCATGCCTAACCCACTCGTCACAAGGGTTCCCCAGCAGAAATAAGGGGAAGTATTATCAAAATGAACGGACACAACAGTCACAGCAATGAACTCAAACATATCAAAAATTGTGAAGATGGTGTGGGACCAGGCAAGGTTTTTGTTTTGGTATTGTGTTAGGCTGGCCTCACTAGAGAAACAAATGCAGTGACCACTATCTATGTATATGAAAGAGCTTTATTTCAAGATGTTATTTTTTTTTCAAGATGTTATTATATATTGAGAAAGCATCCCAGCCTCATCCAACTCAGGTCCACACGAATCCATCCACCCATCCCTCTTCAGATTCACGTAGCCACCTGCAATGACACAGAAAGGTGGTAGGGAACGCAGGTCCATGACCATCACAGGGAGGTGGGTGCAGAGTCGTGTGGATCCAAGGTCAGTGGCAACAGAGGAGGGTATTTGCAGTTCTCAGGGTCAGTTGCAGAGTCCCAGCAGGCAGGAAGGCAATATGACAAAGACGGAGGAAGGTCCCAGGGTCCTTATGAAAAGGACACGTCCACCTCCCAACCCCAGCTGGCACCATCAGGCTGTGACCTGTTTGACCGGTTGGGTTCTCCTCTTTACTTTTACCATCTTCAAGTTGACATAAAACCACAGTTACCCATGAGATTGTCAGGAGTTGGCACCACCTCGATGTCAACTAACAAACACACACCTATCGGTGCCGAGACTTTGGGTCCAACTAACCAAAGAATAGGTTGGACCTCTCAAACATCTCAGTGCTGGCAGGAATCTCTCTGTGGCTTTTCTGGCTTCCGAGGTCTGGTTCCATCAGGGTAAGTCCATGTGGCTTCTCCTGAAGGATGTCTCACAGGGAGTCAGCTTTGTGTCTTGTCAGTAGAGAGTCTCCAAGGGACTGAGCCATGGGTCTTTCACCTCCAAGGGGGAGATACCTCACCGGATTTCCCAGAATTCTCAGGAGAAAGCCATGCCTACACAGAGATCTCAATGGCTATCTCCAGATTGATAGGCTACACTCCACCCCTACACTCTTACTTCTCAAATTGACACCAGATTAGGTGACTGACACAGTGGCCAAATCATTGTATAATAACTCTCTTTTAAGAACAGATCAAGTTTTCTGGGAAACATAGTCTCTCTCTCTCTCTCTCTCTCTCTCTCTCTCACCAATATTCTCAAAAGAATAACTAAAAAAGTCTTTGAGCCTCGTGTTCCCAACCCCAACTTGTGTGCAAGCACAGGATGCATTCCTTGCACCTGGGAAACTGTTATCTGTAGACATCTTGCTCTAGGAATGGTTTTCAAGGTGGACCTGTGGTCTTTATTCTTTCAGGGGCCACGATCTCACCCTTAGGGCACCTTGCACCCAGTGTTGGGAAGTGCAATACTCTTTGGAGGGTGCGCATTTTAAAGCAAATCCTTTGATATGCAGCGGAGGACCACCAGGTAAGCTATGAAGACATCCTTTACAGCTGTGGCTTGGCAATTTTCCCACTACCTCAACTGCCCAGCAGAGCTGCAAGCCACCTATTCTTTGGAGACAACCTACTCTGTACAGGACTTAAAAAAAATAATCATTTTGTAGTTGAAAATGCTTCTTTTTTTATTTTGCCACTTTATCTGTAGGAGCAGACTTCAAAAAATATGCAGGAAAATGGACTAAAAAGATGATGGAATTTTGCCCCGGGCTTTCTGAAACCTTCTAGTGTGTTGGTAGGTGTGTAGCATATTTGTATGTAGATCTGTATACAAAACCCAAATCCACTGTCATTGCGTCGATGTAACCCTATTCACCTGGGTAGAACAAGCCCTGTAAGTTTCTAAGACTGCAATTATTATGAGACTAGAAAGCCTTGTCTTTCTCACATGGAGTAACTGGTGGTTTCGAACTTCTGACCTTGCAGCTAGCAAACCAACAAGTAACCACGAGGGTGTCAACAAGGGAACTTCAACATTTTTTTAGAAAAACTCCACAACTTTTTCATTCCATTTCTCCACAAACATACATTTATATACAAATATATTTATGTAAATAGATCTCTATATATATATTCTTCTTATCTGTTGAGGTCTGTACCGAGGATTGCCTGAGAGCTGCAGGTGATGTGGCTCAGGCTTCTGAGAAGGCACCTGGTCCCCCTGCACCAATGTCCTGCTTTCATCGTGAGTATTTTTATCTGCAGCCTCTTCTGGGTCTGCTGCAGGAGACAAGGTGCCAGGGCGCAAACCAATCATTCTCTCTCACCTCTCTCTCTTTCAGACAGGCAGAACTCCACTTCACAGAAGTCAGTAAAAAACAGTGCATTGTATCGGAGTAACCCTGAGATGAGGGCCTATCACATCAACCTCCTTGCGAGGCTAATTCCATAAAACTTCAGAGAAAGCAGTGTGTGTGTGTTTCGGTGTGAGGAATTTAACATCAGCATGGATACTTTAAAAAAATGAGTGGAGGCTTAAGAAATTCCTTTAAAATGTCCCAAAGTCATAGACTTGAGCAGGTACCATCATGCCTGCTTCTCCCATGAAGAGTCTAAAGGAAAACAACAAAACAAACCCTCATGGCACCCTCTCTCGGTACAGCTTGGTCTGAGAACATGACAAGGCTGAATTCCTGGGGACTCTCTGGATGGCTCCCTGGTGGCTCTGTGGGTTAAGCACTGGGCTGCTCATGGAAAGGTTGATGGTTTGAACCCACCAGTTGCTCCCTGGGTGAAGACAAGGCTACCTGCTCCTGTGAAAAGCAGCGGCCTCAAGCCCTAGAGAATCTCTGCTCTGTCCTCCAGGCCGGTGAGGAGTGGGAGGACTCAGGAGGAACGGGTCTGCTTGGGGGTATCTGGCAGCAAAGGAGCCTTAGTGCACAACCGTGAAGAGTCCCGCTGCTACCCAAAGGTTGGCAGTCAAAACCCACCGAGGAACTCTGCAGGAGAAAGATCTGGAAACCGGCTCACCATCATAAACAGGGCAGCTGGAACATCCATGGAGGCAGCGGTCCTCTGTCACACAGGGTCTCCATGCATGTCAAGCAACTGCCTCACATCATGCAACTACAGTTCAAAGAAAGCCATGATCAGGTCTTTCTGGAAGGGGCAGGAGGGTTTAGCCACATGCCAAATTCCTGCTGTGGAGAGAGCTGCCAATCCCAGAAAAATGGGTCCCTGGTGTGAGAGCCTGTGGGAAATCCAGGATGTCCTTGCCCACAGACACACTGGACTAAACGCTCACTGCAGTCAAGCCAATACTGACTCCTAGGGACCAGGATAGGATGAGGCAGAAACATTCCTGTCTTTCTGTAGCAGAGCAGCTGATAGATTCAAACTGCCAACCCTACAGTTAGCAGCCCAACTCAACCACCATGCTGCCCGGGCTCCTCAAATGGATGGGAGGACAGTCAGATGTCAGTGTCCCGGTACAAAGGGGGAGGCTTGTATAATCAGCCTCACTTCCACAGAGGCGTTATTAACGTCTTAGGACTCGCAGGGACTCCATGGTGGACAACGTGCTGGGGGTCTCGTGGGGGGTTCTGTACATAAGGGCTGCATCAGCAACAGGTGCCAAGGGCCAAAGGGTCAATGAGCAGAAAGAAGCCTGCAGCCCTCAAATGGGGGTGGCAGGATGGGGACAAGAGAGGGGACTGACAGAGGAAGGGAGGGATAGAAAACATTCTAGGCCTTGAAGGTCACCAACACATGTTCTCTGCTACATATACATCTTGGCTCTACAAACTGTAATCTCCGTTCTTGGCTTCCGGGAAGTTCAAAGCCAGGCTAATTTGCCCTGTGAGCTGTAGAGTTTGAAGACTCCTAGACTAGACTCCAACCGTGGTGGCCCAGTGAGTTAGGCTATGGTCTGTAACTGGGAAACCACCTGGTGCTCTCTGGGAGAAAGGTGAGGCTTTCTCATCCCAGAGAGGTTTCCAAGTCTCAGAAACCCCCAGGGCAGTTCTGCTCTGTGCTTCATGGTCAATGAGAGTTGGAATTGTGTTGGTGGCAGTGAGTGAGGTTTTTTATTCTAGAGGAAGGAGTTCTTTGATGATGTAAATGGTTAGAGCACGTAACTGCTAACCAGAAAGCTACAAGTTCGAATCCCCCCAGAGACACCTGGGAAGAAAGATCTGGCACTCTGCATCTGAAGAGTTAGTCCCTGGAAACCCTAGGAATGCAGCTCTGCTCTGACATACAGGGGGCGATCTTGAGTCCAAACTAATTGACAACAATGGAGACTCTACAGGAAAGAACCGCGGTGTTGAAAGACACGGCATAAAATGAACGACTGTTTAATAAGCACTTTATTGTCAGGCCCTAGACGAATTGTTTTATAAAAGTTTAATGTGCTTTCATCATCACAATGCATCAAACAGGACCTCACCAGGTCAGCAGTTCAAAAACCACCAGCTGATCCATAGGACAAAGAAGAGGCTGGCTCTCTTCTCCCAGCAAGGAATGACAGTTTCAGAACATGCACTGGGGCAGCTCTAGTCTGTGGCTATGAGTCTGAATGGAATTGATGGCAGTGAGATGGGTCTGAGTTTTTATACCAAAGGGCTCATGGAGTCCTGAAGATGCTTTCTGGTAAGCATCAGACTCCTGACTACAAGGTCGGCAGTTCAGACCCACCAGCAGCTCCTGGGATTCTCTGCTCAGGTCAAGGTGGACAGCCTCGGAAGGCCTGCAGAGAGGGTCGCTATGGATGGAGACAGGCGGGAGGGCAGGGGGTTTGGCTTGTGATCAGAGAACTCAGGCATAACACTGAGTGTGAGGTAGGCCCACAGGCAGGCAGTGTTTTCTTCTGTTGGACAGAAGGTCACAAGAGATTGGAGGTGACTATGGCATCCAGCGTTCAATGTCACTGTAGGGTCGCGAAGAGTGGGAACAGATTCCACAGCAGTGAGTTTGATTTGGGCTTTTGTCGATGTCACTGTGCTTTTCCAGAAAGGAAACTAAGAGCTTCTTCTCCACTGGGAGGCTTCTCTGGCCTCTCTCTGTCTCCTCCCTGCCCTGTAGCAGGCCTCACAGTAGTCACTAGCTCTGGCTCTGCTGACACTGGGTGCAGATGAGGGCACGGGTGCTGGCCGTGTGCTGGGTGAGGGTGCCAGACAGGGCTTAGACCTGTGATGACGAGAAGTCACAAGAACTCGGGGAAGAGGAGCCAGGCAGACGGAGCTGCAGAGGGGACAGACACAGACCAGGGTGGGCTACACTCCATGCTGGGAGTCCGATGCTGAGCCTCTCTGTCCTGAGCCTCTCTGTCCTGCTGCTGTGGGCACCTCATGCTCAAAAGAACTTCTCAGACAATCCGCCACCCTGCAGTGCTAAAGACTCTGAGTCTCTCCTCCCAGAGAGTGAGAGAGAGGGAGACACTTTTTTCTCAAGCCATTGTTCAATGCCAGACACCCAGGCTTCCTGAAGAGGGAGAACTTTTCCTAGATGGGTCCCGTGGGACACACCATATGAGGATCTGTATGATACTATTAAGAACTGATTCTCTACTCCCTTAAAACAGGAATCCAACGGGGCCCAGTCTCCCCTGTCCTACAGGGGCACTGGGCGTCAGAATCGACTCCATAGAGTGGACTGGAGGGTGCTGAGTTTAGAATGGCCTGGTTTTTCACCTAAATAAATAGGACCCTGTTTGGGAAGAGGGTTTTCCTTTGCTTTGTACACCAGGTCGCACCA
>PVJH01022234.1:0-37035 GCA_004026705.1 Nesogale talazaci | reverse complement strand
ATCCCCAAGGAAACAGCTCTACAACTCGTTATTTCCCCTAGACCTGTAACTAGAAGTAAGTCTCAGAAAGTTCCTAAAGATGAGAGTCAGTGGATCAGTCAGGAAGACTCACAAAGGTCTGCTGAAATTTTCTACTACGTACAAGCAGAAGCCTGGGTAATATCCCTGAGAACGGTAACTAAGGGTATGGGATGCTGGTTCAAGAATTTAACATTAGACCAGTCCAAGTGTCTTGGTGTCCTTAGGCACAGACTCTTCTTTCATTGTCTCAACAAGAGAGGCTAGAAAGGATCTACCACATATACTCATGCGTTAGCTGGGCTTTTCAGCACAATTTTATGTAGCTTTTGTAGTAAAATCAGGTGCATTGGCTGAAAGGAAATTACTTATTTGCTTACTGAAACATAGATTGCCAGATAGACCATCTTGCTTAAATTAGACCATTTGACCTACCTTGGTACATTGTAGAAGAAGGCATCCAAAAGTTTAGGGAAATTGGTATGCTGGAATGGATCTAGTGATCCTAGATAATGTCCTATAGACCCCAAAAGGGAGTTCCCCAAGAACATATCTTCCACCATAACCATATGAAACAAGATCGTGAAGTGCACCCCAACCTCTCTGAAGATCCTGTGATTGCTATTTGATGTACATCAGGATTAACAAGAAAATGTCCTAAGTGAACACCATTTGCCTATAATAGGGCTTCTGGGCCCAATGGGGGTAGGAGGCAGGTTATAGCACTGAATCAACAGAGGCAGTTGGGTAGGGTTTTTGTAATGTACAGCAAGGTTTCTGTGATCATCAAAGCAAGCTGCCTCATGTGGACTTATGGTATGCACTACCTAGCACTGTGTCTCTAGGAATAAAATACATGAGAAATCTGCTAAATGTTTACATGATCTATATAAGCAGTGAATTCTAGATCAGGTGAATAGCAGTTTAGATAGTCACAATTACTCAATCAATTCCTAGACCTGAGCTATTATTGTAGGAAAGGCCAACTGGATACCAATAGAATTTACATTGCCTACAAAAGTAGTACATCAAAAGCAATGGAACATTTCTGAAGGGATTGCAGAGAGTAGTAAAGAATCAAAGATGTGAAGAATGAAGGGGTGGTGATTTGATCTATATCCCTATTCAGCTCCCCATTTTGGTCGGTAAAAGAAAATAGATGGATCCTTGATAATGACAGTAGGTTATCACAAACTTAAATCAGGTGGTGATTCCAATTGCAGCTTCTATTCCAGGTGTGATTTCCTTGCTTGAGCAAGTTAGTATTTCTTCTTATACTTCATATGCAGCTATTGATCTGGCCAATGCCTTCTCAATACTAGTCTTGAAGACACACCAGAAGCAGTTTGCCTTCAGCTGACAGGGGCAACAAAACACTATCACAACTCTTCCCCTGGGGAATATCATCTCTTCTGCCTTGTGTCAAAATCTAGTCCAAAGGGACCTTGATAACCAGTCTCTTCCATAAAATGTCACACTAGTCCATTATATTGATGAGATTATGATGATTGGACCCACTAAGAAGGATGTGTAAAAGATCCTAGAATCATTGGTACGACATCTGCATGTGAGAGGTTGGGAAATCAACCCAATGTAGATTCTGGTCCCCTTCGCCTCAGTAAAATTTCTAGGGGTCCAGTGGTGTGAAACATGGTGAGATATTCTAACTAAATTGAGGAATAACTACTGCATCTGTTCCTCCCCCAACAACTAAACGGGAGACAGAACACTTAGTGGGATTCTTCAAATTTTAGTGGGTTATTCTTCAAATAACCCCCATTTACCTCATTTGGGTGTTCTATTTTGACCTATTTATCAAGTGACACAAAAGGCCTCCAATTTTGAGTGGAGCCCAGAACAAGAAAAGGCTCTGCAACGTGTTCAGGTTGTGTGTAAACTGCTTTGCCATTGGGACCATATGATCCAGCTGACCCAATGGTGATAGCAGTGTCAGTTGTAAATAGAGAGGCTGTATGGAATCTTTGGCAGACCCTTACTGGTGAATCACAGTGAATACAGATGAAATTTGGAGTAAAGTCCTGTCACCCTCTACAAATAACGACTCTCCTTTTAAAATACATTTGTTAGCCTGTTACTGGGTCTTAGTAGAGATTGAATAACTCATCATGGGTCAGCAAGTCACTATGAGGCTTGAGCTACGTGTCATGTACTGAGTCTGGTCTAACCCATAGAATCATAAAGTTGGACATGCACAGCAACACTCGATTGGAGTAAAAGGAAGTGCTATATATGAGATAGGACTAGAACAGGTTCTGAAAGTACAAATATGCTGCATGAAGAAGCACAATACACACTGTCTCCTTCTCCCAGTTTGCACCAATGGTCTCCTGAGGAGTTCTTTTTGATAACTTAACGGAAGAACAGATAAGTCATGCTTAGTTTACTGATGACTATACATGGTATGCAGGTATCACTCATAAATGGACAGTAGCAGCACTACAGCTTCTTTTTGGGACCCCCCAAAGGGCAGTGGTGAAAGGAAATCCTCACAATGGGCAGACTTCAAGCAGTGCATCTAGTCATTCAGCTGGCTTACAATGGAAAAATGGCCAGATGTGAGACTGTATAATGATTTTTGGGCTATGGATAATGACATGACTGGATGATCAGGGAATTGGAAGGAACTATGTTAGAAAAATGTGATGAGGATGTGTGAATAGGTATTTGGATAGATATCTCTGAATGGGCCAAGAAAGTAAATGTAATCATCCCTCATGTAAATGCTCACCAAAGGGTTCCCTTTGAAGAGAAGGACTTTAACAATCAAGTGTATAAGATGGCATGCACTATGGAGACCAGTTCTCCTCTTTCCTCCACCACTCCTGTCATTGCCCAAAGGGCATGTGAGCAAAGTGGACATAGTGTCAGGGAAAGAAGTTTTGCATGTGTGCAGCAACATGGACTTCCTCTCACCTAGGTCAGCAGCAGAGGCCAACATTGAGGTCAAGATATGGGACTATTCCTTAGGGAGATCAACTGGAAACCTTATGGTAGGTTTTTTTAGATAGGACCACTGTCATCATGGAGAGGGCAAGAGTTTTGTTCATATGGGAATAGACACCTCCTCTGGATATGGATTTCACTTCTCAGCATGCAATGTTTCCCCCCAAACTAGCATTGCTTCAGACCAAGAAACTCACTTCACGTCAAATGAAATGTGGCAGTGGGCCCGTGCCCATGTAATCCACTGTTCGTATCATATTCCTCATGATCTTGAAGCAGCTGGCTTGATAGAACAATGAAGTGGCCTTCTAAATATACAATTATGGTGCCAGCAGGTGTTGGCAACTTGTAAGATGGAGGCAATGATATCCAGAAGGCTTTAAACTAAACCAGTGGCCAATATATGGTGTCTTGTCACCAATAGTCAGGATTCATGGGTCCAGGAACCAAGGGGTGGAAACTGGGGTTGCCTCACTCGCTCTTACTCCTGATGATCCACTTGAAGCATTTTTGCTTCCGTCCCAGGAATCCTATGCGCTTTAGGTCTGGAGGTCCTAGTCCTAGAGGAAGGAACTCTCCCACCTGCAAACAACACAGATTCCACTGAACTAGGAGTTGAGAATACCCCCTGGCCAATTTGGGCTTCTTAGGTCTTTGGATCAACAGATCAGAAAGGGTGTCACTGGATTGAGTGGTGTGATTGCTCCTAATTACCATGAAATTGGACTGGTGCTCTATAATGGATCTAAAGAATATGTCTGGAATGTAGGAGACTCTGTAGACCATCTCTTAGCACTACCAATGCTTATGATTAAAGTAAATATTAAACTAGAGCAACCCAATCCTAACAGGACATCTAATGATCTACAAACGTCAGGAATGAAGGTCTGGGATACCCTGCAGGCAAAGAACCATGGCCAACTGAGCTGCTGGCTGAAGGCAAATGTAATAATAGAGTGGGTAGTAGAAGAAAGTACTTTTAACTATCCGTTACAACCATATGGTCAATTGCAATAGTGAGGTTTATGATTGTTTATCTTCTTTAGTGAATATTGTTCTTATTCAATATCCTTCCTTTGTTCATGTATGATTAGGTATAAGTATGATTTCGTTAATGTGTGGAAATTATATATGGCTAAAGAACTGTGTATAGCTGTCAAGTTCACAAGGGATGAACTGTGATAAGTAGGTTTATTGTGACAACCTGGCCAATAGGAACATGTGGTTTTAATAAGATCGAAGTTGATTCAATGAACATAAATGGCTCAGCAAAGTCCACCCCTCTCTGCCTTGCTCTCTGGTGATCTAGCCAGCATGCAGCTGCTTTACTTAGTTCTCTGCCTCAATGTGTGAGTTACACTACCTGTGGAACAGTCAACCTGTGGGTTCTGTCCTTTGAGACCTGCTTCACCACTCTGCTGATGTATATATCACTTGGATTTGAGGCTGTTCGACCCTGACCTCTTTCCTCGCTTGAATTCAATATCCTATCTGGCACTTTCTTCTAGGTTCCTGAGATTCTGACTTTTGGTGACCTGCCCTACTGTTTTCTGCCTATGGCGGGACTGCCTTCATTACCCAAGGGAAGATTCAACTGTCAGCTTCCTTGTCTTTGGCCTAGCAGTCCTTGTGAATTGAAGGACTTCCAATATATTAATTAATCCATGAAAGTGAGTTGAACTGAGTCCTCCATCGTTCTGTGTGGACTAAATGAGTGTTATATTCCTTCATTCTGTATTAATGTATATATCTGTCATCTATATTGTTTCTCTAGAGAACTCTGTTTAGCACAGTTGTCAAGAGAAGGAGACAGCAGGGCAAGAAAAGTAGAGATCTGAACTGGAGAAAGAAGGTGGAATACTTCTCTTGGATACTTTAATGGAACAAGAGTTCAGGGAATCCTAGCGTAGCTTGCATTCTATTTGGTAACAGATCTTGTGTTTATTTATACCCCGAGAATAAAATAACATGGCCCATTTATTCAATCCCCTATATGTAAGGAAAATTCAATAAAACATACAGACATCGCATTATCTTTGTAATGCTCAGATTTTAATCACCATCATCCATCACCATATATAAATACAAGATGAAGGTTAAAAGAAAAACCCTTTATTCCACCTTTGTTCTGGCTACTTGCTGAGATGCCTCACAAAAGAGAGAATCCACTAAGCTCCCAGAAGAAAGAGCCCTGGTGTCAATTATCTTAAATGATAAAATGATTCAGAGGCAATAGTCTGGGGTACATAAGCCCTGCAAGGAAAACCACTGGTTCAGAAGACTAGTGAGCACCACTTCCTCTAAGCTGAGAGTGGTGTCCGGTCATTACTTTCTGCTGATTTTAAGTCAGTTTTATCAGTATGAACCTCCACATGTAAGTGTACACTTTTTTTGATAAGCTTCAAGTGTTTTGTGTCACATCTTATGGAATGTGTGTTATCTCTGCACTTGAGTTATCTGTCCTTTCTAGTACCACAGTCTCATTCCAGGCCATCAAGTTGATTCCTACTTATAGTGGTAACCCCATTATAGAGGCTAGAATGGCCCCTCTGGTTTTCCAAGATGGTACCTTTATTTTGATGTTCTCTATGATTTATTAGAGACATTCCGATCAAAATCACAGTGAACTACAATCTCACACCTGCAAAAATAGCACTGATCAAAGAATCAAAAGGAATAAATTCTGGTAAAGTTATGGAAAGATTAGATCACATGTACATGAATGATGGGGTTGTATAATGGTACAATCACATGGAAAATGGTATGGTACTTCTTCAAGAAGCAGAAATAGAAATATTTTATGTTTTAGAAATGCTACTCTACTTCTCCCTATGTGCCCTAGAGATATAAAATGGCAACACTAGTAAACATGCAAACTGCGTTCCTTACAGCATCATTCATAATAACAAAAAGGTGGAAACAGTCTACAATATATACTGAAGTTTAAGGTGACTCAAATATCAGCCTACACACCTAATTTTATCACAAAATCTGCATTAAAATATGTTGAATCACTTATCTTATACACCAGTATATACAGTAAGTATCCATTAATAGATAAGCAAATTGTAGTATATATACACACACATAAATATACACATACATATATATATATATATATATACACACACAATGTAGTACTATACAACTATGAAGAGTAGTGGTGAGCTTGTGAAGCATTTTAGAACATGGATGAATATGGAGGACATTGTGCTGTGTGAAATAAGCATGGAAAATGTTGTATGATGTCACTTTTATAAACAACGGTGTTAGTCGGGGTTAGTCCTTAGACGGATATAAGGGTATAGTTTATATACAAGAGGAATGGGACATTGAGAAAGCATCCCAACCCAGTCCAGTTCAAAGTCATAAGTCCAATATTAGCCCATATGCCCGATACTAGTCTATAAAGTCTCTTTCTGACTCACGAAGTCACAGGCCAGTGGGTGCAGAGTCGCAGCTCAGGAAGGAGTCTCCCCATGGCTTCTCACTTCCAGGGCTCAGGGTCCATCAATAGCATCCAGTGGTGGTAGAAGCAACTCAGCGCTGGCAGGGCTCTCCACATGGCTTTGCCACCTTCAGAGGTCTAGTTTTATCAGGGTAAGGCCATGTAGTTTCTCCTCCAGCTCCTTTAGCTCCTTGGACACTGCCATCTTGTGTTGTCCCTTATTTTTTATCTCTGAAACTAACTCCCCCAAACTGGGAAGATAGCTTCTCATCTCCACAAGGGAAATATCATGAGATTTCCCAGAAGTCTCAGGAGAAAGCCACA
Source organism: Nesogale talazaci (assembly GCA_004026705.1). Lineage (NCBI taxonomy): Eukaryota > Metazoa > Chordata > Mammalia > Afrosoricida > Tenrecidae > Nesogale > Nesogale talazaci. Next base: position 30,281 of record PVJH01022234.1, on the reverse strand, counting down.
CCCACACGAAGGCCTCATTGGCTACTCAATGGTTATCTCCAGATTAACAGGCTAGACTCCACCCCCACATAGCAATCATGAAATTAACATAAACACATGACTGCCACAACAACCAAGAACAGGAACAGAAAACAATGCGCTTTGATGCCTATTTAAGATGGGCGGGGAGAAAGGAGAAACCACCTGCTAGAAAGTGTTGTTAAATATCAGGTTGATTTCCACTCATAGCAGCCCTATGAACAACAGAACAAAACACTGGTTGGTGCTAGACTATCCTCACAGCTAGCTGTTGCTATGTTTGAGTCTCACGTCTTGGTTTTCATAAAAACAACTTTATTGTGGGAGTCTTACAGTTCTTATATCATTCAATACATCACTTATATCAAGTATATTTGTACACATATTGCTATCTTCATTTCCAAATATTTTCTACTTGAGCCCTGGGTATAAGCTCCTCTTTCTTCCTCCTTTGTTATGAATAATTTCATTGGGGACCCATACACCTTCCCTCACGATCCACACATACATCAATTGTATGCAGGCCACATTTGCACACTTGTGGCCATCATCGCTCAAAACATCCTCCCTCCACTTAGGTCCCCAGTACCAGCTCCCTCTCCCCTTCCACCATGAACCCTTAGTAATTTACAAGATGGTAACTTTCTATGAGAGTTAAATCCAAATATTTGTCTAGGCTCAAAGGTTAGTAATATCTGATTTTCACTTAGTGCTGTTAATGCTATTGGACTAGGTTTTAGGCCTTATTTTTGGATATTTTTCATGTACTTTCTGCCAGAAAATTCAGGGTTTCTATTATATGCCTGCTAACTCCTTATTCCATGAGAGTGCAGGTAAACAAATCATCAGTGTATTGAATGACAAAGTTATTCTCCCTCAAGTAAAAATGAAATTAAGTCCTCAGAACTTGTCTACATAGATGGTGGCTATCTCAGAAACCTTACGGAAAGTGGGCAATGAAATGTTTTATTGTGTCTGTGGTTCTGCACATTCAAAAGCAAGCAAAGATTGGGATTCTTGACCTAATAGAATACAAAAAAGGTAATATTTTTGGCCCAAGACATAAAATCACTGAGTTTGAGAGGGAAGCTGTCCCAGAATGATCTAAGGGTTTGAAATAACAAGGTGTTCAGGGATGCCTGACTTCTTAATTGCCCTTACGTCCTGAACATCTTATAGATGGCATCCTTCTTCTTAACTGGTAGGATTGGAGTATTTCAAGGAGAGTTGCAGGTCATGAGCAACTTATTCCTTAAGATTTTGTCAGTAATCCCTTCTAATCTTTCTAAGGCTACTGGGGAGAAGCAGTATTGCCTCCTTGAGTCTAATCCAAATGGATTTGGTCTAAAGTGCCTGACCTGCATTCAGTTGCACACACTTGACTATGAAATTGATCCTTTTTGTCTATGCTAATCTCACAGGATTCTCTTTTGACAAATAATGCCATAAAAGGGAAGGATTCCTCAGTGTTCGCAGAGAATGTCAACTGAGTTTTTACTCAGAATCTTTGTCCCTAGTAATGCAAAGGCATAACAAAAAGTGAATAAAAATGGTGCTTCCTCAGGAGGTGTGGGGGGCTGTTGGCTGATCCAGAGATGGGGGGAGCAGCATGTAGTTCAGGATCAGTGGCGGGGTGGGTGTGGAAGGTCCGATAGGGATTGATTAAGACTAATGTAATAGAGAGAGAATATTGAAACCCAAATGGAGGTTGGGTGTGATGGTGGGACGGGAGGAAGTATAGGGAAATAGAGAAAAGAACTGGGGAGTAAGGGGAATTTATAGAGGTTAAATACAGGCATATACATAGGTACATATATTCATATGATGAAGGGGAAATATATCAATGTGCATATACTTATAGGCTTAGAATTAGGACACCAGATGGGCATTGGATCTCAATCATGCACTTCCTTAGTTCAGGAACATTTTGTTCTATTAAATTGGCATCCCATGATGGGAAGCTCCTGACATAATCACAGAAAACAAATGTGTGCATAGGTAAATGTGGTGAAGAAAGCTGATGGTGCCTGGCTATCAAAAGATGTGCATCTGTGGTTTTAAAGACATGAAGGTGAATAAGTGGCCATCTAGCTAAGAAGCAAGCCCACGTGGAAGAAGCATAACAGTATGTATGACCAGAAGGTGTCAAAGGAATCCGGTATCAAGCATCAAAGACCTAAAAAATATATCATTATAAGTGAGGGGGTGTTCAGATTGGGGACCCAAAGCCCATCAATAAGTGAAGAGACATCCTCTTACAGAGGGGTTGTAGCGAGGAAATGAGCCAGTCTAGGTGCAGTGTAGTGACAATGAAATGTTCTCAAATGCTCCCTCCCACAGACTATCACTATCCCTATTCTGCCAGACAGATTTGACTAGATCAGGGGATGCACACTGGAATTGAAAACATGGAAATTTAGGATAGATAATCCCTTGAGACTAGTGGTGAGTGGTGACACTGGGAGGGTGGAGCGATAGTGGAGTAGAAAGGGGGAACAAATTTCTCAGATCTACAAGTGACCTCCTCTCTGGGGTGTGGACAACATTGGGGAGTGAGTGAAGTGACACATTAGACAGTGTAAGACATGAAGAGGTAATAACAATTTGTAAGTTATTGGAAGCTCATGGTGGAAGAGGTGGGGAAAGGGGAAATATGGGGAGTTGAAATGAAAAAAATAAAGAGCTAGAGGAAAGAGGGGAAGAGGAGCTTATGCTGGAGGAGTTCAAGTAGATAATGTAGATGAATGCGGCAACATGTGTACAAATATGCTTAATGCAAATGATGTATTAAATGTTGTAAGAGCCCCCAATAAAATCATATTTTAAAAAAGTGGTGCTTCTTCACATGTAATTTAGGTAATAAGCAGAACATATTGCCTGCAGAATACCACCCATTCCCTGAGAAAGGTATTTTGAGAGGAGGCCCTCAAAATGCAATAAAAACTAAACATATGGATCCTATATTCAAGAGGTAAAAAGTGGACCTCCTGGCTTCTTCAAAGGTTACACTAGATTCCTTCCTATCAATAGGGAAGTTGTTACCTGGAGCCAATCAAGTTCCCATCCATTCACGGACATGGCATTTGAGGTTATAAACCACAGTCCCTCCATTCTTTGGAGCAGTTCTTGTTACATCAGCATAATATATTAGTCCAGGTTGATTAGAGAAATAAATCCAGAGACACTCATATGATACAGAGAGTCTTATATCAAAGAGTACTTATATATTAAGAAAATATCCCAGTCCAGTCCAGACCAAGACCCTAATCTGATATTGGTCCATATGTTCAATGCCAATCTATAGATTCCTCTTCAGACTTACAAAATACATAAAATGACACCAAAATGCAGGAAGATCACAGGCCAATGCGTGGAAAGTCTTATGGATCCAGTGATGGCATAAGCACCTCAGTGTTGGTGTGGGTCTCCCTCTGGTTCCTCCAGCTTCAGGACTCTGGCTGCCACCAGCCTAGGTCCATGTGGCTTCTCAGGAACAATATCTCACATGAAGTGTACGTGCCCTGCCTCCAGTGAGCTATTTATGTAGCACCTCCAAATAAGGTCATCAAACTGTGATCTGACATGGTAAACTCCACCCTTTCACTTTTAGTAGTTTCAAGTTGGCACCAGAATATGTAGCTACCACACGTAACTTGCAGCACAGAGACATCGATTCCAGGAAATCCTAGACCAGACTTTCTACAATAGTGGCAGTTCTCTTTCGAAGCATCCATCAGTGTTTCCTTTTAGGACAGTTATGTACTGGAACTAGTTTCTCTTCACTCATCAGAGGCCCTATCTTCTGCCTCTCTGACTTATGGAACACATAGAGCACGACTTTTGAATTTATGGTCTATGGGGTTTTCCCCATGTGGATTGAGCTCCTGGTCTGAGGTTGTGTCTGAGGATCCTGATTACTACCTTTTATGGACTCTTCAGCCTCTTTCATTCTCTTGCTTCATTTTGTACCTTGTATTTTTAATATTTGTGCCCATTCTGCTTCCTCCAGGCTCAAAGCTGTACAAATACAAATGATTGTCTAGCCAACAAACCCTAGCCTACTTCTCAGCCCCCTTGATTGGACTGTGATGAGATTCAATACAGAAGCTTTTCCCCAAGTCCCTTGCCCAGATAGAGACTAACAGTGCTCCCATCCAAATCAACTGTACCCCTCTGTCCAGCAGGAAGTAGTTACAGGAGGATAGTCTCTACCCTTCAACTTCCAAAGATATTTGGATGGTATCACTTGTGGTTGTGGTACTGCTGGGGTGTTAGGTACACAGAACTGAGCAACTGAACTATAGTTGACAATAGAAGGAATTTCTAATGTAAACTAGAGATGGAATCACATTTTCCCCAATTCTTTAAGCAGAAAGGGGAGTTATGGACAGAGAAGATGCTTCTTTATCCATGGAAGAGATTGAAATTGTGAAAAGGTGTGGGTAGAGAAAAACAGGAGGATCTTAAGACCCCAACAATGGATGGAACTGATCATTGACTTTGAGACCTGGCAAGAAGGACTCAGTCTAAACTCCAGTACTTGGAAATGAGGGCTATGGGAACTGGACCAATAACCAAAGACATGTCAGAAAGAGCCAGTGATGGAGATTCACCTCTAGAGGGGCAAAAACTTGACCCTTCATCTCGTGACACCCTCAGATTAACTCAGCCCCTTTGGTGTTTCTCTCTGAAAGATCTTCTTAAAATAAACTCAATCATTCCACTTGAAACCCTTCTCTGACTCCACTTTGAATGCTGTCCCTCATCTGAATATGTTCTTGTGAGTGTGACAAGAACCAAGAAAGGAGAACCTAGAAACTCTGTGCCTTTGATTGCTAAAATGTTATATACTATTTCAAGATCTTAGGTTTTAAAATGTTCTAGTTGTATAGATTTTAACATTATTAACTGCCTTAGTTTTTACTATTGCTATAATAAAATTACTGCAATTTGGAGGCTTTAATGAAAGTAAACTTATTTACTCACAGCATCTCAAAAACCAAACCCACTGCCACTGCGTCCATTCCTACTTATTACAACCCTGCAGGACAGGTAGAATGGACCCTGTATGTTTCTGAGATTGTTAACTATTTACTGCAGTAGGAAGCCCCTGGTAGGAGCAACTGGTGTTTTTGATCTGCTGACCTTGAACTTAACAGGCTAAGATGTAACCATTATGCCTAGGAATATTTTTACTCAGAACATGGACAGGTAGAAATCCAAATCTAGGGCACTGGTTCTAGAGGAAGGCTCTGTCTGTCTACTGTGTATAAAACCTCTGTCCCAAATTTTATAACCCTAACACCACTCAGGTTTTGATGATCCTTAAAGAACTATCTTGGTCTCTGTCTTCACTCCTAATCCCAGATGTAGTTCCTCCCTACTCTCTATTTTGAATCTGCTCTTTTTATATCTCAAAATACCTAAAGCAGATTAGGGTTCAATGTGTACTAGAATAACATAATTTGGAGTAGTCATCCACTCACTAGCTGTGAATTTGAGTTGGACTTCAAGTAATATAACCTTATTGACAAAGCAAAGAGAACTCTACTTGTTGCCAGGAAATGGATTACCTATCTGTGCTTTAGCCAAAGTCAGAGACCAGGATGGTTTGAGAAATCCAAGTTTATTCTGATGGGGTGGCTGTAACATGAATTCAAGGATAGAAAAAATGACAAGGGTGGTACAGGCCTGATAGTGCTTTGTTCTGCTGTACATGGTTGCTATGAGAAGGACAGATTTAATGCCTCCTAACAACAGGAACAACAGCACATTTAATCTGAAAGATTAAACAGAGGGTAATTATGGTTTCCTACCTCCACATTACTTCTAAGTTTCCATGAACATCAAGCAAGTTATATGCCTTACACTATGTGATGACAAAAAAAAAAGTTTTGCAATCTGTTAGTATGGGTAGACTAGAGAAACAAATTCATAGACACTCATGTGTATAATAAAGAGTTTTATATACAAAACCAGTTGAATATTGAGAAAACATCCCTGTTCAGATCAAGTCCATAAGTATCATATTAGCCTATATGTCTGAAACCAACCTAAAATGTCCTCTTCAGATTTTGAACAAATGCAAGGACTCTGAATGCAAGAAGACCAAAGGCCAGGGTGTGGAAAATTTTGTGGATCCAGTGATGCTGGAAACATCTCAGCACTGCCTTGGGTTTCATCGTAACTTCTCCAGTTCAGGTCACTACAGTAGTCCCATGTGTCTTGTCAGCTGCTATGTCTCTCAGGGAGTGAGAAGAGAGAGAGTGTGTCTTTCCTGCCTTCAAGGAGATATACAGGAGTTCCCAGAATCCTCACGAGAAGACCATAATCACAGAGACCTCATTGGCTATAGTCCAATTGACAGGCTAGACTCTACCCGTACTCTCTTAATCCTCAAGTTGACACCAGATTATGTAACGGTCACATACAATGATTGCGGAAAGAAATGAGGATGTTTTGCAATGATCACAAGATAAAATTAATACTGCAAAAAATGAGACCAGGTTTTGAAATGATCATAAGAAATTGTCTAGAACTCTATTTCTCCAAGGGTCTTTAAACACCAACTTGGCTGGCTCCTGTACCCTGGCTTACCTAAATTGAGGATGTTTCCAGGCTTGTGCTTACCAGACCACCTTCCCCTGAAGTCTCTGAAGGAGGAATACTCAGTGTCTTCCTTATGAACTGAATGGCCTTGATTATCACAGCCTTTGTGAGAAAACCTCTGTTGATTGGACTTAAAAGATAATTTTTCATCACAAAGGAAGGTTTGTTACATTTTGGAATTCCAAAGAATTAAATTTTAATTGTGTTATATTTATTGTACTTTGAATAAGAGTAGGTTAATTCTTTCCTCTCCTCTATCATATCCATAACAATATTATGAGTGTAGAGATATGGTGTAGCATATAGACTATAACAATACACCACATATGTAAGTTTATAGTGTGGGTTCAAACATATTTTGAAGAGGTCCAACAGATACAAATACAGCACATAATTCAGGGTCCCAATAAAAAAAAATTGGGAAGGCCAATACAGTCTATAATAATAACATTATAGAACATTCCTTTGTGTGTGTGTGACACATGATAGTGAAATTTGCATATATATGTATGAAAATGTTCCCGATCATTAGCCATAAGAGAAATGCAAATCAAAACAACAATGAGACATCACTTAACACTCTCAAGAATAGCCCAATTCAAAAAGTCAGAAAGTAACAAATGCTGAAAAGACTGTGGGGAGATAGGGTTGCTTTTACACTGCTGGTAGACCTACAGGTATGTACAGCCACTATGGAGATCAATTTGGAGAGATCTAAAAGAGATGGAAATTAAGCTATCATATGACTTAGCAATTCCCCTGCTAGGCATATACCCAGAAGCGACAAGCAACACTCCACAATCAGAGATCTGTGCCCCAATATTCATTGCAATCACAAGGAGTTGGAAACAGTGCATATTCCTATCAACCAATGAATGGATTAAAAAGCGGTGGTACATACATACAATAGAATCCTATACATCACTAAAAAGCAGTGATGAACGCACAAAGCATGTCACCATATGGGAAGAACTGGAGGAAATTATGCTAAGTGAAGTTAGCCAAGCGCAAAAGGACATGAACAATATGAATCTGCTGAGAAAAGCATAACAATAATTTTAAAATTGCAGAGGGACATTGGGCACAAGCTACTCTGTAGAGAAAATCCTGGGAGAAGGCCCACGTAATATGGCAGGGGCCAGATCAAATCTAGGGCTACATATGGTAGCCAACTAGGGGTGAGGGGTGAGGGGAGCAGATGGTGGTGTGTAGAAAGGGAAGGGGGCACTAAACCATCAAAGGGGGTGTACTGTTTATATCTCCACAAGGAAAGAGGGATCAAAATTAAACCCAGAGACCCAGGATGTGAATGCAGCATGACAGCATGGAGTGGATAACCAGTGGGGGGACCTGAGAACCCAACCCCAAAACCAACTATAAGGACAGCCACCTCTCTACCAGAGGAATTTGCCTTGGAGGTCAGCTCTGAAGTTGAAGCTTGAGGAGTGAGATATGCCTGACCAGCGCATATGAGAACAAATGAAGATGAAGAAAGAGAGAATGACGTGTACCCTGGTCCACCGAGCCCTCAGGATGATATTCCCACTAAGAACAGCTAATGCACAAAGAGGACTATATGACTGGCCCCACTATGAAATATGGCTACCCTCGCTGACCCAAGGCCTATCGGGGCCAGGATGAAGAAACGGGGTCAAGATTATACCCTGTCTGACACAACCACACCAATGCAAAGCACTAAGAGTGTGCAACAGAGTGTGGAGTCACAGATGGAGTGCTAAGGATATATTTTAGGGCCAGGGTATGGCACCCCATCCGACTCAACCAGGGGTCACTCCGGGAGGTCAGCTATAGACGAGCTTTATACAGGTTTTTATATTGCTATTATTTTTATTATTCTTTACATATATGTATAGCACATTGAGGGGTTTTCTTGATGCTGTTATCATTGCTTTATTTGCTTCAATTGCTTCATTTTAGTAGGCCTTTTTTTGTACATATTTTTACCTCTGCAGGTCTATCTAGACAAGATAGGCTGGACAAAGAGTCTGGAGGCAAAAATGACAGGACTGATGGTTCCAGGGTAGAGGGCGTGGGAGAGGGGAAGGAGAGGAAAGGGTGGTGATGTCGACCAGCCCAGGAAAAAACAGAATAGCAATTGATAAAAAATCAGTGACAAGGTGGGTGAGAGAAGGCCAACAGGGATTGATTAATCTAATGTAAAAGAGAGAATTTACTGAAACCCAAATGGAGATTGAGCATGATAGTGGGACAAGAGGGAAGCAAATGAAAATAGAGGAAGAAACTGGTGGACAATGGGCATTTATAGAGGTTCAAATACATGTATGTACATAGGTGCATATATTTGTAAGTGATGATGGGGAAATAGATTAGCATGCATACATATAGGGTTAGTAGTAGGACAACAGATGGGCATTGGACCTCCACTCAAGTACCTCTTCAGTGCAAGAACACTTTGTTCTATTAAATTGGCATTCCAAGATGCTCTCCTTTCCGACACGATCACTCAAGACAAATATGTGCATAAGCAAAGGTGGTGAAGAAAGCTGATGATGCCTGGCTACCAAAAGATACAGTGTCTGGGGTCTTAAAGGCTTGAGTAAACAAGTGGCCTTTCAGCTCAGAAGCAATAAAGCCCACCCACAAGAAGCACACCAGTCTGTGTGATCATGAGGTGGTGAAGGGATCTGGTGTCAGGCATCAAAGAGCTAAAATTACATTTTTATTAATGAGGAGTAGTACAGATTGGGGACCCAAAGCCCATCAATAAGTGAGGTGACATCCTCTTGCAGAGGGGTTACAAAGAGGAGATGAGCCAGTTAAGATATAGGGTAGTAGCAATGAGATATGCAACCTTCCTCTAGTTCCCAAATGCTGCCTCCCACCCACTATTGTGACCCCAATTCTACCACATAAATCCAGCTAGACCAGGAGATGTACAGTGAAGTTGAAAACATGGGAAATTTATGATAGATGATCCATCAAGACTAGTAATATGAGTGGTAATACCAGGAGGATGGAGGGATGGAGCAATAGAAAGGGAGAACCAACTTCAGGGATCTACACGTAGCCTCCTCTCTGGGACACAGACAACAGGGAAGTGAGTGTTGGGACACATTGGACAGTGTACAGTATGAAAATAATAACAATTTATAAATTACTAAGGGTTCAAGGGGGAGCGGGGAGGAAGTGAAATATAGGGAGCTGATACTGGGGGCCTGAATGGAGGGAGAATATTTTGAGAGTGATGATGGCAATAAGTGTGTAAATGTGGCCTGCATGCAATTGATGTTTGCATGGATTGTGATGGGAGTTGTATGAACCCCCAATAAAATGATTCATTAAAATAAAAGAATCAGGAAAACATTATGCCTATTCTGCTGGTAGTACCCTGAGGGTGTAGTGGTTACACATTGGGCTGATAATCACAAGGTCAGCAGTTCAACACTACCAAGCACTCTGTGGGAGACAGACAATGCTTTCTACTCTCTTGAAAAGGTAGTCTCAGAACCTCACATGGGCAGTCCTACCCTGTCCTCTGGGGCACAAATTGACTCTATGACATTTAGTTAATTTGTTTTTATTTTTGTAATACTATACAGAATTTGCATTTTTCTTTATCCGGAAAGTACATTATGACAGTATAGCTCTGGGTTCTTGATTTAACTATGCATTTTTTTGTTATTATCAACACTGCCAGAGTCCATTCTGATTCATAGTGACTATATTGGACATGGGAGATTTGTCCCTATGGATTTTTTTTTTTTTTAGCAAAAGGGGCCATTTATTGGAAGGACAGATAAAGTCACCTCACAGAACAGCCTGGTCTCGGGAGGGGCAAGAAGTGACAGGTTTCTTTTTCACCCCGGGAATCACGTTTCTCTCTCCGCAGACTCCATCAGAATAGGAAAAGAAAAAGAGGTTTTCAATAGCCCTGGACTTTCGGCTTCATCCAGGTAGCCCCGATATGGATCACAATGACACTCACACGGGGAGTTGACAGGAATGTAGGTGCTCACGTGAATTCCCCCACCCACTAAGGCAGACATCTGTGCTGGAGAGAGTCAGGACATGAGTCTGCAGGGATTCTAACTGCGAGTCCATGTTTGAGGTGAACTACATTTTAGCCCCTGACACCCACAGAGACTTCTTCTTGCTTTTCCATTTATGATGGGACTAGAACCTTGTCTTTCTCCTGCAGAGCAAATGGTCTTTTGAAATGGTGCTGACTTTCTGGTTAGCAGCTCCAAGCATAACCACTATACCATCAGGGACAAGGATATGTATTTTATATGGAATGCAGTCACATGAAAACGTAAAATAGAAGTGGAAGCGACAGAAGAGTAAGTCTAAAGAATGCTAGATAATTTTAATTGATTCCTAGAGAAATAAAACACTTCAGTGCAAATAGTACCATCTGTAAAGAACAAATATTATGTGCTTATAAACATTGTATATACATATATAAAGAAACATCAGCGAGGCTGAATTCTCATTTTCTTTCCTTTTTAAGTTATATTAAAGAAAACTTATCTAAGAAAAATATTATTGAGGGTATTTTTTATTAATTTAGAGATAAAGTAACTCCTATAGTTTGGAAAGCAGTGATTAAATATGTTTTATGTTGAATGATGTAAAAGAACTTATATCTAAGATAGAAGGTTGATGAAACCCACGGAAATGTTTAAATTATTTTAGTTCAGAAAAATTTAAGATAGTCTAATCTACCAAGCAGCCAGTGTGCCATACTGGGTCATGTGTTTGAGTTCCTAAGTGTAAGTTCAGCAGTTCAAACTCACGAGTGGCTCCAGATGAGAAAGATGAGGCTTTCTGCTCTCTTAATGATTTTAGAGCTGCAGAAACCCTGGTTGATGATTTCAGGGCAGCTTTGATTTCTTCCTTTAGTATCATCTGTTTTGGGGTCATACCACTTGGAATATTTGAATGCCCACCTGTTTATTTTAATAAATGACTCTGTGTGCTTCTTCAATCTTCTTCTGATGCATCCTGTATCATTCAATACTTTGTTCCTAGAATTGAAACTCAGGGCTTAATATTTCCCTTATTTATTTCAGTATGACACGTACTGAACACGCTCTTCGTGGCGTTTTTAACTCCAGGTCTTTGCGTATCTCCTTAAATGTGTGTGCTTTGTTTTCTAGAGCTGCCTTTAAATTTACTCCTGCAGCTCATCTGCTTCATCATTTTCTCCATTCTTTTTAGCTGCTCTACATTGAAGAGCAAGTTTGAGAAACTCTTTTGACATCAATTTTTGTATTTTCTTCATTAATTTTCTTTTTAATGACCTTAGGCTTTTTCATATAAGATATTTTGATGCCATTACATAGATTGTTAGACCTTTTGTCATTAATGTTCCAGAAATCAAATATGGTTTTTACAGTGCTCTCTAAATTCAGGAAGAATGCAATCAAGGTTGTACAGTGACTTTCACCTACATTCAGTAATTTTCTTCTATATAACTTGAAATTACATGTGAGCAATTGATGATTTTACCCATACTTGATCCCAGACCTTGTTTGGGTTTCTAATATTGAGTTGCTGCTTCATCTTCTCTTCCCATTTAACAACAGCAGCAACAGCAGCAAAAAAAAGCACAAATTCATTGCCATCAAGTCATTATTCATTCAGAGTGATTCCCTCTCTTTCATGATGGAAGCCCATTCCTTCTCCCATGAAGGTGCTGGTGGCCTTGAACTAGGTGACGTAAATTTCATTTCTGTTCTTAAACTTGGCAATGTGCATATGTATAATCTCCATTTGCATTGCTGTAACTGTTACAGTTACAAAACTGTATTTGCAAAGATGAAGCTATTGATCATGTCATTCTACCATGTGATCTCTTACTATTGATCCTTTTTGTTTCTAACTTTCTGATTCCAACCAATTCCAAATTAATTGAGTGATCAATTTTGGAATTAAGGACTTGGTTAAATTCTTTGATTTCTTCCTCACTAGTTTTGGGTTCTGGTATGTAAAATTGAATAATAGCTATATCCACTGGATCGCTTTATAGGAAAACATATTATAATATCACAAATAACATTGCAGGTCAGAAAAGATCTTGACAATAAATGTGATACAATTGTTCTTGAATTTGTCTTTTCTAGTAAACCATACAGTCGCCATACTCAAAATCTGGAATACCTTTCTATTTCAGCTCACTAGTGACTAGGTTATATATTTTTGTGTCCCATTTTTGGCAATATGCAATTTTCCCCAATTCATATTTTGACTATCATGGGTTTATTTGCCAGAATTTGTTAGCAATATGCTTATATGTATACAGTCACTAGCCAAGTCTCTGAAAATTTTAATTAAAAGGTGCAATATCATGAAAAGAATAAATCTAAATTTTATATTAAGGTTATAAAAAAAGCAACTGTATAAAATACCAAGGAAGGGGAACAAATGAAGGTCAGGATCATGGCTACTCAGATTAAAAGGGAGGGGACTACGTGAAGGTGGATATACACTATTTTGTTCACCTTCTGTTTTGTGATGGGTTCCTTGCATAACACTATACTCTACAGCAGTGGTTTCAACCTTCCTAATGTCATGGCCTTTTAATATAGTTCCTCATGCTGTGGTTACACCCCAACCATAAAATTATTTTCTTTCTTTTTTTCTGAATTAAAAAAATATTTTAATAAATAATTTTACTGGGGGCTCATGCAACTCCCAAAATGATTAATACATATGTCAATTGTATGCATGCCACATGTGCACACCTGTTGCCATCATCACCCCCAAATATCCTCCCTCCAGGCCAGTACCAGCTCCCCAATATTTCCCTTCCCTCCCAACTCCCCTAACTCCATGAACCTTTAATAATTTGCACATTGCTATTACTTTTTCATATTGTATTCTGTCCAATGTGTTCCTTCACCCACCTCCCCGCTATCCATACTCCGGAGAGGGCATATGTAGATCCCTGCAATTGGTTTCCCCCTTCCACTCTACCCTCCCTCCACACTCCCAGTATCACCACACCCACCAGTGGTCCTGAAGGGATCATCTATCCTGAAATCCTCATATTTCCGGCTCCACTGTACATCCCCTGGTCTAGCCAGATTTGCAAGGTAGAACTGAGAACATGAACATGGGTGGGAGGAAGCATAAAATTATTTTCATCGCTGCTTACTAGCTATAATTTTGCTACTGTTATGACTCAGGTGACTCCTGTGAAAAGGTCATTCAACCCCCAAGGGGTCGCGACCCACAAGTTGAGAACCATTGCCCTAGAGTGATTTAAAAAAAGTATTTCACATAATTATTATACGTTTTGGGACATGATCCCAATATAAGACAAACCCATATCAAAAATATAGTTAAATGTTCTTTTTTCAATTAGATTATAGAAGAAAACAAATGGCAAAAGACTGGAATATTTTCCTCTACCTCCTCCTCCAAAAAACTTTCTTAGAGATTATATTTCTTGGGGAGGGTGAAGATTATAATTATTTTTGGTAAGCCCTTTAAAGCACAAAAGCTATAATGCAAGTGTATCATACATAGAATCCTTGCAATAATGCACATTAATATGGTGTATGTGTTATAAGACATTATCAAAATTTCATGTCTTATATTAATAATGGTAGCAAGCAACACATAATACTAAATAGTACTATTTTCTGTCAACAGTGATTATAAGAGTTAGACACATTATCTTTGATATTCCTCTTGGAGTGTGTTGCCGTTAATTCTTCACGAACACCCTTTGTGCTCTTTTGTCAGCTTAATGAATTAAAAATGGAAAATGATAAATTATTATAAATCACATCAGTGTAAGCATTGCACTGATTTTGTTATGTATAATGGATATATCTATACAGAAAAGGAAAAAGAAAAACTTGACTGACATCAAGTCACTGCTTAGTCATCACCACCTACTGTGGACTTAATTATGGATTAAATATATAAATTCATTAGGTTAAGTAATAATTTCTGATAAATTAATCATATTCACTTCACTACCATATTCACAAAAGTTAAATTTCCCAGTACTTTAGATACAACTTTCTCACCATGTCACAGTTTACGGCTTTGAAAAGTGTTCGCCTAAGGAGTCACACAACCTCTCTCACTTTATTTTAAACAAATTTCAGTAGCAAACCAGTTGTTTCAAATCTGGGGCATAACTGAGGGAAGAATGGATGATTTTAGACACACATATGAAATAAGTCTTCTAAATTTTCTAGATTTTTCAAAACATGTACAAGCTGGAGTCACAATGCAACAAGATGATGATAACATAGAATATGTCTATTTCCAGGGTTGTGAGGTCCCAGAAATTGTACTTTTATAATTTGAAGTAAAGGATTGTGTAAGTGACTTGAAATTCAGCAGTGGACAGTGTAATGTGAGAAATGATGTACAGGTCATTCATAGAGTTAAAGATATATCCAGAAGACAGAACATCACATGATCAAGCATACAAGGTTCAGTAAAAATAGTTAACTTCATCCTTGTGATTTGTTTTTTGAAATTTCACAGTCCTATGGCATTGCTTATTCTCCCTCATGCCTTTTCCTTTCATTATGTCTAAACAAAGAATAAGACATATTTTCATGACTTCTCGTAAAATGTATACAAACAAGACTCCATTAATCTTTTAACATTTATCTTATAAAATTTTACATATATCATTTGTTTAATCTAAAATTCCCATCTTACATGACGTCCTGCTAATTTTTTTCCATAATACCATAAATATGAACTGAGGAAACATACATTATTTTTAGAAGAATACATTATGGCCTAATGAGGGGATACAGTGGGAAAGTAGAAACAAAATGCCTGTGAATTATTGAATGCAAAGCTGATACTATGCTTGATAAAACCTTACCTGATTCAAAATATAAAGCTTATTTCTAAAGATTTAAAAGTATTATATTTCATGAATAAAATACTGTAGACTCAGTTTTAGGCAGCATGAGTAATTATGAGTAATAGGATTAACCAGTTGGTGCAATTTCATTTAATTTTGGAATATCAATTCAATCTGCATACTACATCATGTTCTATAATATTGCATTTAATTTTCTGTTCTTTATTTTCCAACTATTTTCTCTAAGAAATTGAAAGTAATTCAGACCAAAATTAAATAGAAATTCTTGCCCAGAAAATCACTGTGAACATATATTTACTTTTTTCACTTTAGCATAGGCTTAACACATTTTAGTTGCCTTATAAATCACTTCCAGAAACCTACTTCCACCATAAATAACTCCACTTCCTACGTAAAGATTTCTGTTTAAACAAGTTTACTTTCTCCACAGAGCAAGTTCTAAAAGTAAATGCAGTACATCATCAATCAACATTATAATAAAAGTTTAAAGTTATCCAATGTGGACATTCTATGAAAAATATAAATTATTGTACATTTGCTGAGGGCCTAGGATTAAAGAATTCTTCCACTGTAGACCGACATCTTATTAAATAAGTACACCTCAGCCCATTTACCAATAAAATGTGTGACCTCCTTTGCAAAAGGTAAAATCCAATTTCCTTTTCAGTCAACAAAGTATTATACCAAATGCCTTCCTTCCCACTCTACTGCGCTCCTTTATGACTCAGAGTTCATAAAGCATTCTCCCAGCCTGAGAAGAAAATAAACAGCTAAATGGCAGTACGCAAAGAGCCCTGGGCACAATATCTAAGATAATCTGTAACATAACATTTATCAAGCAATACTAAGCTACAAAACATTTCTGCAGGGAATTGCGGGAGCTCATTTGAATCTACATTGTCTCATAAAGCAAACACCGTGTTCATAAAACCACAGGTACATTAGGAAAATGGTTGTTTCTTTTCAAAATAGAGCAGCCAAATCAGGTGTAAATTTCCCCACGGGTATAGCTTAATCAAGTATCCCATGGTATACCCAATATTATACAAGCTATGACTTTCACTATGGATCACATAGTAGCTTAAAAAATACAAGAATCTTCATAACTGAGCCAGACTGAAACCAGATGAAAGAAACATTGAAATTTTTGAGAATTCCATCCTACTTGGATCCACAATCACTGCCCATTGTATTAGCAGTTAGGATATAAAATGATACATTGTATTGAGTATATTATTTACAACAGACTTCTTTAAAGTCATGAAAAAGGAAGATGTCAATTTGATGAATAAGATATGCCTGACTTAAGACTTGTCTTTTTCAATTGTAGCATATGTATGGTAATACTGGACATTGACTAAGGGAGATGTAGGAAGAATTCATGCATTTGAATTGCATAAGGACAAAGAATATTGAACATCATAAATTGGCAGAAGAATGAAAATCTGCCCAAGATATGCAATGAGAAGGTTCCTTAGAACATAAGATAGAAAGACCTGTATAGTACTCTGTATGCACTTAGACAGTACTTTGGGGGGTGCTGTTCAGTGGAACTAATTCATGGATACCACACTTGTCAGTTTGTTGTACTGTGATGCCAAATATCATGAACTGTTAATAGTCAAATGCATCTATCTCAGAAGTAGTAAGGTCAGGGTGCTTCTCTGGGTATTAAGAGAGCTCATTTGAATCCAAGAATTATGAGATTTCATCTTACATACTTTAGACATCTTATCAGGAGAGACTAGTCCTAGAGAAGTACATCAAGTTTGTTGAAGTAGAAGGGCAATGGAAGATAGGTCATCCGGGAGATGGATTGACACATTGCCTGCAAAAGTGGGCTCAAGAAATGACCGCGAGGACAGCCAAGGCTGGGCAACGATTCCTGCTGTTGTGCATAAGGTTGCTATGGGTCAGAACTAGTTCCACAGCACCTAACGGCAATCCTTGGATAAAGGCCATCTGACTTGGTAATGGAAAAGGGAACATGTCTTTCTTTACTTAAAAAAACTAACCTTATTTTATTGGGAGTTCATGCAACTCATTACATCCATGCATCTACCCAAGTCCATTGATACATTTGTTGCCATCATCATTCTCAAAACATTTCCTTTCTACTTGAGTCCTTGGTATCAGTTCCTCATTTTTCCATTCCCTCCTCAACCAACTCTCCCTCCCTCCCTCCCTCAGGAACATTTGATCATTTATAAACTATTATTATTTTTCGATGTTTTACACTGCCCGGTGTTTCTGTTCACCCACTTTTTTGTTCTCATCCTCCATGGAGGGAGCTATATGTAAATCATTGTGACCAGTCCGCCCTTTTTCTCCCCACCTTCCCCTTACCTTCCTGGTAGCACTACTGGTCCTGAAGGGTTGATCTATCCTGGATTTCCTGTTTCCATCTCTTTTGTGTATCAGTGTACAACTTCTGGTCTATCCGGATGTGTAAGGTAGAATTGGGATCATGATAATAGAGGAGAGGAAGCATTAAAGTACTAGAGGAAAGTTGTATGTTTTATTGGTTCTACACTGCACCCTGACTGGCTCATCTCCTCCCTGCTACCCTTCTATAAGAATATGTCCAGTTGCCTACAAAGTGGGCTTTGGGTCCCCACTCTGTACTCCCCCTAATCTACAATCATAGGATTTTTGTTCTTTGATCTCTGATACCTAATCCCATTAACACCTTGTGATCACCCAGGCTGGTGTACTTCTTCCATGTGGACTTTGCTGCTTCTCAGATAGATGGACACTTGTTCATATTCAAGTCTTTAAGACCCCAGAGGCTATATTTTTTGATAATTGGGAACCATCAGCTTTCTTCACATTTGCTTATGCACCCACTTTGTCTTCAGCAATCATGTCAGGAAAGTGAGCATGGTATACCAGTTTAATGGAATTAACTGAATAAATAGAATAAAATGTTCTTGCATTGAGGAAGTACATGAGTAGAGGCCCAATGTCCATCTGCTACCTTAATACTAAACCTATAAATATATGCACATATATTTTCCCCATTGTCATGCAGAAGTATATTTGTATATGTACATGCCTGTATTTAGACCTCTATAAATGCCTCCTAGTTCTATCCTCTATTTCCTTTTATTTCCCCCTTGTCCCACTATCATGTTCAGTCTTCATTTGGCTTTCAGTAGTTCCTCTCCCTTACATTGTATTTCATCAAGCCCTACCAATCTTCTTACACCCTTCTTGCCAATGATTTTAGATCACTTGTGATTCCCTTGCCCCTGGGTTTTATAGCTACTTCTTTTCCTCCAACTCCCCTCTTCCATATACCCCTGTAACTGTTGCTTTACCTGTTTTCTCTTCCAGGTTATTTTTCATGCCTATCTTATCTAGATAGACAGACCTGCAGAGATAATATTCATAAAAAATAAGACAGTGAAACCGAACAATAAAAACAAAACAAAACAGCAACAGCAGCAAGAAGGAAAACCAAGACCAAAAAGAAAAAAAGAAAAGAAGAAGCCTTTAAATAGTTCAAGGTCTGTTTGTTGACCCTTGAGGGTGGTTCCTACTCATGTCTGATGGGATTCCATGCCCTGGCCTCAAACTCTACTTTGGTGTTCTCTGGGGACTTCATTGTTCTGCTCCCCTTGCTGTTCTGTTGCACACCCTTACTGTTTAAGTGTGGTGGGGTCAGATTGGGCACAATCCTCACACTATGTCTCCAGTGCTGTCCCCAATAGTGTTATTGGCTAGTGAGAGAAGTCATAACTGGTAGTAGGGCAGGCCCTATGGTCCTCTCTGCGCATTAACTACTCTGAGCAGGAATAGTGTACTCAGAGCTTGGTGGTGCAGGGTCTGCTCCACTCTCTCTTCCTCCTCCTCCATTTGCTCCTCTGTGCTCTGTTCAGACATGTCCTTCTTCCTGAGCTGTAGCTTCAGCGCTGCCCTCTGAAGAGTATTCTTCTGCGGAGAGTGGGAACTGTCCACATAGTGGGAATTGGGATCAGCCAAGAGGAAATTTCTTAATTAGATTGATGCACACACTCACTGCAGCAAGTGAGTCAGGCTGTAGGTTCAGGCATGTTTCCTTCTGCTGAAGATTCACTCTCCATGAGTCAAAAGGCTTAAAGAAACCTAGTCACCTAGCAGGATATTGACCTCTCTGCTTGATTTTTATCAAAATAAAACATATTGCATTGTCTCAAAGAAACACTAGACAATTTCAAGTTATTGACATGAATTGGAATGTTAATTTAGCTCAGATTAAATCCCATCAAATCCAATGCAGCTGAGTTAATTCTGACTGCTTGCTCACACAGGAGCAGGTAGTTCTACCTTCCTTGGAGGTGAATTTTAACTTCCAGGCTTGCGGAGAACAGTTCAAATCTTAAAATTTCACTAGTTTCACAAAATTTTAAGTAAAGATTCTGCATATCCCACAAATATTTCAAAATCACATTCCCATTTACAATATTTTAGCATAGCTTTACTATTAATTTTATTATAATTTTATTGTTAATGATCAAACTGAATGGGCTGCAAATAAATTGGTATTAGAAATATAATTAGTCATCAGTCTAATCATGTAGTCTTAAAACAATTAATATCCTGGAAATTTTGGTGGAAATGTCTGCTGTTTGCTTTTATAACATTTGCAATTATAAAAGAAGTTGCTTGTGTTTCTGCACACTAACATTGTAGTTCATCAAATCTTTATAACAATATACATCTTTTAAGATAATAGCTAAAAGACTGGATCCCGTACCAAACTCACAGCCATAGATTCAATGTCAACTCACAGTGGTCATGTGGAAAAGTGTAGAACTATCCTGTGGGTTTCTGAGACTCTAAATCTTTGGGGGAGTAGAAGGTCATATTTCTCCTATCAAGAGACTATATAGTGTTAAAACTAATATTGAATCATTGTGCTCTTTTAATAAGTTAACAAGTAGATAATAAATTAATAATGTGGGAAAGAATGAGTTAACAAATAGCAATTAATTCATCTATAGGCCTGATTGTTAATTGATAGCTGCAATTCATTTATAAAAGTTCAATTATTAATTATTTAAAAAAGTGTTGCTAGGATGGCTTACTCAGTTCTGATTTTGATAGATCTAAAAAGTGCTATGAAATGGAATAAAGATGATTGCCTCTATTCTTTCCATTCCATAGGCCTCTGAAATTCAGACATATATTTCAAAACCACAAGGGTATTTTGTTTGCTTTTTTTTAAGTAGTGAATTTTCTTTCATATAATTATACATGAAAAGTACAAAGAATCCCAAGTTCAATTGAGAATTTCCTTAAAAATAATATTTAGATATTTTCTCCTTCACTTTCATTAGATTCTCTTGTAATCTTGAAACTTATTTCACAGTCTATTAAGAAAACTGGGCAATTTGGCAATGTACGCTAGTTGTACAATATGATAGGAAGAATGGTTTGTTTTTAAAAAAAGGTCACCCAGCAATAGATAGCATTCAAAATATTCAGTGGATTCTCCACACTGCCTACCGCCTGCAGACATTGGCCCCCACTTAGTGTCCACATTAACAACTTCTATAAGTATAGACTCAAGATGATTTGTGACATTCTCACATTTGAACACTGCTTTCATTATTTGACTCTTTTTCCTGTATTTCAGTTTGGAGGAGATCATTGCAAATGAACTCAATAACATGAACTTACATATTAGTTTGATTCTTTAATGCTTTTTGTCTACAATTCATATGTCGCTATTTCATGTTGATATCCCTAACATATGCCTGATAGAATATCTTGAATGGTATTCACTTTTATTTCTATTTCACATTAGAAAATGTTAATATTTCTGTTTATCTTTTACCTCAGTAAATAAATTTCTTCTTTTGCTTTTCTCCTCTTTTCTTTACATGTTTACTTTAATTTTATAAAGAAAAAAAACAAGTCTTGGAATTTCTGTTTGTTATCCTTTAAAGTTGTGTTCTTATATGCAGTAAGATTCTGAGTTCACTTTAATGCACTCTGTTGCAATATATTCTATTTCTCATTGTCCAAAGCCAATGATTGTCTCATTCTGCAATGAAAGGTAAATGCCTCAGACACAATATATGTTCATAAGCAACATTTGTAGGATCATTTAATATGACCATAGAGCACAGTCATCCAGCATTGTGGCTTTTAATTTGAGTCATTCTTTCTGAGGAAACCTGGATGACTCACCAAGACTGAGATAAAACCACTTGCCAATAAGTTGTTTCTAGTACACAATCACCCTGTTGGAGAGTGTAGCATTACTCTAACTGAATTTTCCCATCTGAAATCTTTAAGAAGGCAGACTGCCACATCTTTCTCAGCTTAACTTTTCATTAGCAGCTAAATGCTTAGCCACAGTGATAAATTAATATATAAATATATATATGTGTGTGTGTGTTATATAAGCTCTATGGCATGGTGTGCTATGCCTTCAGAATATTTATGATGCTTGACTGTAGTTATTATTTGACTAATCTCATTTTAAAATATGGCTAAAGAACCCTAGTGACATAAGAGTGATGCATTGGGCTGCTAACTGCAAGATCAGTAGTTTGAAACCACCTTATGCTCCAATGAAGAAATACAAGGCTTTTGGTTGCTGAAAAGAGTTAAAATCTTATAAGGCATAAGTCTTCACATCTACAAATCCTTGCAAGCAGAATTTTCTTATGCTTCCCCTGTGATTTCAAATTGCTGACCTTGTGGTTAGCAGCCCAATGCATAGCCACTACATATTGATAATAATAAAAGTTTTTTGCATCCCAGTGGGCCGCAGTCCTGTGCACAACCACTACGCCACCGGGGCTCAGCCTGATAACAATAAGTTTATTCAATGATACAGAACTTAAATCACTACCGAGAAAAAGAAATTAAATGAGTAAAGATCAGCTATGAACCACAACACATGAGTTGTTGACATATACACATTACACTCGTAAGGCACTGGGCACTATACAAACAATGGGGGTTGGCCATAAGACAAATCTGCAAACAATATTTATTTATAACAAGAGAACCCTACGTACTAGATTCATACATGTCAGAATGAAGTGGGAGAACAATGAAATAGTAAGCATTTGGTAATTCTAGGTCTCTATTCATTGAGTACTCTCAAGGTAAGACATTTCAACCACAGTTCAGTGTCTACTAGTTCTATCCCTTTGGGCTAGTAGTCATCTGATTCTTCTCACACTAGGGATTTTCAGTCTTATGATCAATGGTAGCAGGTGAGTTTGAGATAAAACCCTGTCACTTAGTGTGTTTCCGCCTCAAATCTTCCTGGTGTGGCACATGAAGGCTGTTGTGTGCCTCAAAAAGAACAGATTCACAATTACAAGTTGCCTCTAGCACACACTGCATCACTAAAGATTACAGAGAAACTAGGTCAAATGTTTCCAATTAGGAACCTAGTACTGGGTATATTCTCCCCTTGGGGTAATTTTTCCCAGTGGGAGATTGCCTCTTCTCATTTTCCTAGCAGCAGAGATTGCCTTCTTTGAGGCACACATGTCCCCATACTCCCATGTTGACATGAATTTCCAGGATAGAGTCCTTATCACTTTGGTGAGAATATCTGTAGGATTGGGATAAACTTAGTATGACTTTGTTTGAAAGCAACTGAAAAAATTTTTCCTCCCCATATCTTGAAAAACTGATACGAGCTTAGGTGAGTTTTCCTCTGTCAAAGTGGCATTGAAGTGTTCATTTAGATAGGGTGGTTTATGTTTTGTGAATGCCTCTCTACCTTGTTGCTTAGATGATTAGAAGCCTAGTACAGTAATGGACTCGAGCAATGTCAGTACTTTTGTGTATTTTTTTGGGGGGTGGGCATCACTGCCCTATGGTGGGAGTGGGAGGCCCAGCCTTGCTCCTGGAGAGCTGCTGCTGGATTTTATCCTCCAGTCCAGTGGGCCGCAGTCCTGCACACAACCACTATGCCACCGGGGCTCAGCCAATATCAGTACTTTTGTGATTGATTGACTTCACTCTTGATTTCTTTTTGTTTTCTATGAATCAGCCTTGACTTGATGGTAGTGGAGAGAGTAATTCTGACATTATAACTAATTTTACTGGACAATATATTTATTTTTATATAAGAAGACTTAAAAACATTAGTGAATACAAAGGAATTCGATGATTAATAGAAATTTTCAATGACATGTTTGAAGCTCTTTCATATATCTGAGTCTAAAATTATCTATAAATATCCACTTTTAATTACATGTATTTGTTTGTGTGGCAGTTAAATAATTTCATGTCAACTTGATAAATAAACCGTAGAGGTGGAGCTTAGCCTGTTAGCTAGGTCATAGCTTGATGACCTCATTTGGAGACATGGCCACAATAAAAGACTTGCTGGAAACAGCCCCTCACCCCACCCCCCACCTTCCCATTCCTGTTGAAGAGTCACAGTCAGTGAGCCTTAAAATTGGATCTTCATTTCGGTGTAGGACAGGTCCAAAGAAGACTCTGAAAATTATAAGCCTCACCCAGTACTTTGAGTGCTCAGGATACTAGCAATCTAAGAGATTTGCCGAGAGGGCTGTTGAAAGACTGAAGAAGGAAAAAGGAATCCCTTGGTCTTTTGAATTTTGAACCACATATTTTAGACATAAAGCTGGAAAAATGTGGAACCATGAAGAAAATCTCCTCTTTAAAACTGAATGTTAAAGGAAACCTGTGGGCAGCCTAGGGCACCCTTGATGCTCACCTGGATACACTAATTGAGTAGAGATGGAAAAAATGCAGCCACAAAGAGACAAGTTGAGTCTGGCCACTGACACTCATGGACCTTGTTCACAGGGACTAGAGAAGAGATTCTGATTGGGTTGGCTTTTCTGATGTTAAAGAACTTTGTAGGCTGTGAGCTTAGCGCATGACCGAGGCCAACGGGATGAGGGAGGTGGGAAATTTGTGAATGGTCCCATGGTTGGAAGGAAAGGAGACCAATGGTTGCCCTGGTGAGGCAGTCTACATTGAATTGATCAAAACCCAACTGGATGACAATACAATTTCCAAGGCTGTGAATTAGTAAATATTGCTGCTGATTTTAAGGATAGTATATCCTGATTTGATGCTGCTAAGGGATGCAGATTCAGAAGGTTCCAACTGGAATGCAGAATCTTC
The DNA here is from genome assembly GCA_004026705.1 of Nesogale talazaci. NCBI lineage: Eukaryota > Metazoa > Chordata > Mammalia > Afrosoricida > Tenrecidae > Nesogale > Nesogale talazaci. Next base: position 5,689 of record PVJH01022234.1, on the reverse strand, counting down.
ATTTAAAAAACAAAGAATCTTCACCTTCTTATTGAAGACCCACATTTGGAGAGCTAGAGGAGACACATTCTTCTACCTCCATTGGCTCCTTCAGATTTTTCATCCACTGGCCGGTGATCGTCCTGCATTTTTGCAACATTGCATGTGACTCTGTGAGTCTGAAGAAAGAATTGGAGACTAGCATTTAACTTATCAGATAATATCAGACTTATGGACTCTATCTGGACTAGGCTGGGATGTTTTCTTAATATACAATTACTCCTCTATATAAAGTTCTCTCTTGCACATATATGAGTGTCTCTGGATTTGTTTCTCTTGTCAATCTTGCCAAATAGTTTTAATCTATGGCTTTTCAATATATGTAAAATTGATATTGCTATGCTTAGCAATTTTTCCATCAATTTTCGGTACTATAATACTTGAGCAGAACAAGAGAATAGTGGATATTTTAAAATCAGAGTTCATGTGTGTCAGGGATGTATTCTTCCACCATGCTTATTCAATATGTTTGTTGAGCAAAGAATCTTAGGTGATGAACTCAATAAAGAGTGATGTGTGGTTAGGAATGGAAAAAGCTTCATTAACAACCTGCAATATACAGGTAACATCAGCTTGTTTACTGAAAGCAAAGGGGACATGACAAAACTACTGATGGAGATTGAAACTGCACATAGGGTTCAATATGGTTTACGATGTAATTAAAAACAAAACAAAGCAAAAGCCCTCACACTGGTCTAATGAACAAGATCATGATAAATGGATAACAGATTTAACTTGTCAGATATTTCATTCCACTTGAATCCAAATCAGCATTTGTGAAATCAGTAGTAAAGAAATGAAAGATTTATAATGCCCTGGGAAAATTTTCTACAAAAGAACTATTTAAAGTTTAAAGATGTCACTTTGAAAACTGAAGTGGACCTGACCCAAATGATGGTATTTTCAATTGCCTCATATATGGGAAAGCAGAACAATCAATAAGGAAGGTCTTTGAAGAACTGATGATTTTCAATAAAATTACTGAAGAATATTGAATATATTTAAATTGATAGAGCTATGAGCATGTTCATATTTATACCTCTATATCTATATTAATATATTTTGAATTTTATATATCTCTATATTAATAGAAGCGTGAATATAGGCATATACATATTTAAGTATAATAAAATACAATGATAGGGATATAGAGCTGTGTACATATGTTTATATGTTAAATATAAAAGAAGTAGATGGGCATTGGGCTTCCACTCAAGTCCTCCCTCAATACAAGAGTGCTTTGTTCTGATAACTTGGCATTCTGTGATTCTCCCTTTCCAAACATGATTGCTAAAATCAAAATGGGTGCATAAGCAAATGTGGTGAAGAAAACTGATGGTGCCTGGCTTTTGGAAGATATAGTGCCTGGGTCTTACAGGCTTAAAGTTAGACAACTGTTTATATTGGAGGAAATAACAACCCACATTGAAGAAATACAGCAGCTTGTGGGATCAAAAGGTTCAGTGGGATCAGGTATCAGGTTAAGAAGACTCCAAAGAAACAATCATATAAATGTTAACAAGGGGGAAGGAGGGGAGTAGAGACACAAGGCTCATGCATAGACAATTGGACATCTACTCATAGAAGGGTCACAAGGAAGGGATGAGCCAGCAAGGGTGCAGTATTGCACCAATGAAACACATACATTCCTCTAGTTCCTTAATGCATCACCACCTCTATCATGAGCCAAGTTCTGCCTTACAAACTAGGGTAGATCAGTGCATATAGACTGGCACAGATATGAACTCTCAACAAATGTAACTGAATAAAGATAAACCCTTCTGAAGAAATAATGGGAGTAAGGATACCATGAGGATAGGGAGCATCTAGGAAGAGAAAAGGGAGTAAAGGGGAACTCATCATAATGATCCAAGTTTAATCACCTCTTACCCAGAGGAGATGAACAACAGAAATGTGGGTGAAGGGAGACAGTGAATGGTGTCAGAAATTAAAATAATAATCTATAATTTATCAAGGGGTCAAAGAGTGGGAAGGGGGGGGAAGGAAGGCCAAAAACAGGAGTTGATATCAAGAGATCAAATAGAAAAAAAATGATGATGGCAACATATGTACAAAAGTGCTTGGTACAATTGATGTATGGGCTGTTATAAGAGCTGTAACATAGCCCCAGTAAAATGATTTTTTAAAAAAAAGAATATTTAATATATATTATGGACTATCAGAAGATTGAACAAATCTATGGTGAAGTTGTACAGTCAAGGAAGCAAGGAAGACAGTATTTTTTTCTCATGTGTTTTGAACATGTTAGCAGTATGGCCCCATCCATGAAGAAGGACAGCATTTTTGTCAAATCAGGTTGATGGGGTGAGGGTGTGTGAGCATCCTTAAGATGTATTGAAATAATGGCTTTAAAAAAACTACAATGATGTCACATCTTTTGACAGCCAAATATCATCAGCCTTTTTTTACCACTCTTGCTCAATCCCCACATGTCCTCAGTGGTTGTCTCATGTGAGATTGCTCATAGTGATAAAATTTTTCCTGTTTGATGCCTGAGGCCTGGTCCTTTTGACTTTTCATGGCCACTTCTTCCCTGTGGACTTGAATACCTCTCTGCTAGTTGGCCATTTGTTTATCTTCAGGCTTTGAGATCCCAGACTCCATGTCCTTTGGTAGTTGGGCACCATGGGTTTTCTTCACCACATTTGCTTATGAACCTATTTGACTTCAGTGATCACATTGGGCCAGTGAATATTCTGAAATGCCAATTTAGTAGAACAAAGTGTTCTTGCCTTGAGGGAGAGCGCTGGATGGGTGGAGGGAAGGTGGGGTGGAGAGGGGGAGCCAACTTTAGGGATTTACATAAAACCCCCTACCTGGGGGAGAGACACTAAGGGAGAGGAGGGCAAGGGGAGACATCGAACAGTGTAGGTTATGACAAAATAACAATTTATGGAGTATTGAGATTTGGTGGGGGAGTGGGGAGTGGGGATGGAGGAGAAGGGATGGGAGGTTGAGGTCAGAGGCTTGGATATAAAGGTGGAGGTCCAGACAGTGATGACAGCTGCAGGCATGTGAAGAAGCATGGCACAATATATATATATTTATGTATTATGAGAAACAAAGCATGAGTCCACAATAAGATGATTAAACATGAAAAAACAAAAGCAAGATGAGGGTAAAAAAAACTACAATGAGAATGATGATAGTAACAAATGTACAAATGTAGTTTGCAGACAATTCATGTATATATTGGTTGTGATGAGTTGTGTGAGCCCCCAATAAAATGATTAAACCCCCCCCAAGATCCCCAAAACAAAACCAAAAGCCCTACAATCTGAGGGTAACTCATTTCCCTCTGTGCTGTGAATAGCAGTGTTTACTTCTGTTGTGCATTTTTCTGTACACTGCATGGGGCTGGGGGTTCCTATCTGATGTACCTACCACACTATACCAAGATGATTCCTATGGGAGGTATGGCAAACATGTCCCCACTATTCTTTATCCTACTCTGACATCAACTATTCCTCAAATGAAATTCTACATCTGTGATGAGTTTTGCAATATATTGGAATGGTCACATATATCTCAGAATACTTAAGCCTATGCGTGTTTGTTAGGGAAGTTTGCAGATTACCACAATACAGGAAAATAAATACTAGGAATTCTGTCTGCAACATGGATCCAGTTTCTATCTGCTTCTTAGCACTATCCTTGCCCTCTGATGTTTTGGTCCCCTTGTCTCAAAACTCTTCTGGCACTGATAAATGCAAGCCAGTATCCTAATTGAAGAAGCTCAACTCTACTTATTTGGTGGGTTTAGGAAGCCCACGGCTATGTCTAGGATTCTGTGTTTTCCATAACATCGCCACTTATGTAGCCTCTAAAGATACCTTACTGCATATAAAATATGTGCTTTGTTCATTTTCCCCTAGATGCTCCCATTTTATCATTTGGTGCAAGTTGCAAAACTGTGAGTAAAATAGCCATATCATATAATTCAGCTATGCCATACATACATACACATATATACACATATATACCTACACAAATGTGTGTATACATGTGTGTGTATATATATACATGTATATGGATATATAAAAAGCTATCTGAAGATTTTTCTATTTTCTGAAAATAATTATTCTGCTTCCTGTTTTTAAAGGATTGTTTCTTTCTGTTTTTGTTGTACGGACTTCTGTGTCTCTAGGTAAGGAAACTACCGTTCTCCATGTGATTAGCTTTGGTCAATGGAACATGAGTGGATAAGTTCAAATCAGTGTTTGAGGTACAGGCTTGTAATTGTTACTTCTTCCTTTGCTGTGAGAAACACACACTGTTTAGAAACTGCTACTTAACCTCAAGGATCCCTGGCGCTACAGTGAGACAAAGTGTTGAACTGTTCAGTGCAAATTGGACAGTTCAAACCTGGGAGCTTCTCTACAAGAGAAAGATGAGGCTGCTTGCTCACTTAAAGATTGACAGTCCACCAAGGGGCAGTACGTCAGCCTGTGTGATCCAAAGACGGCGGATAATAAGATCCAAACCGTTTAAAAGGGAAGGGCACCAGGGCCCCCATTCTAAAAACTCGGATTGCAGACAACTACAAAAGATAATGGTAGCTCAAATTCTATTTTCAGAGTCCTACATGGGATGAACCTACATGGGAATCACCAGTACGCATTGACTAGTCATGCCCACAGTCCCCAAACCAGATGGTGGACATGGTGAAGATGATCCTAATCACTGTGCTCAGGCTAGAATATGACATCTTACAATATGATCTCCCTATATAACCAATGTGAATTTATACCAAATTTTTGTATTTCCTGATTCCTATTAGATTAAAATCTCTGTCGATATTCTATGCCTTTTATTGGGAACCTTTATTGAGGTATCTCCCATAGTTGCATAGTTTTCTGTGTCAGGAAACTGAACTTGACGGAAATACAAAGGTAGTAACAGAATTGATATCTACCTGGATTCATTAAGGAAGAGGAAACGGGGACTTGGGAACCAATATCAACGTGTAAAAGAAGGGGAAGAAAGCTTTGGAGTTGATTATGATGACGATTGCAAATCCTTCTTGGCATGATTAGACCATTGAATTGTAGGCAATTAATTGCAGGTCAATAATAACCACAAACTCTAACTTTACTCTCATTCAATATACCCTTGTATAAAACATAAAAGCAACAAACAGTGCCTTGCAGCTGAAACTAAGTCATGGTGACCTCCTGCCTGTCAGTTTAGAATGAATTATGCTTGGCAAGATTTCCAGTGGTTGATGCTTCAGAAGTAGAGTCCCGGTGGTGTTATGGTCACCTTATGTGCTGCTATCTATAAGGCATCCAACTGCTATCTAACTGCTCCATGAGACAGAGATGGGCTTTCTGCTCTCATAAAGAGTTATTCTCAGAAACTCACAAGGGCAGTTCTGTCCTGTCCTAAAGGTTCTCTCTGAATCTGCATCTATTCACTGGCAAAGTGTTTTGAAGAGAAAAACAAGTCTTTATACAGAAGTATTATGTGGGCTCAAATTCCCAATATTTATGTGGGTCATCCAGTACATTAACAGTTTGTAAAGCCCGGGAATTTCAACATAAAATAAAACTCAAAAAACCAAAACCGAATAAACAAAATCCTGATATTGAAAAGATTCTAACTCATATCTGTTCCTCTAGGGCAAAGT